>CBVK0100760919.1:0-11681 GCA_900067695.1 Picea abies | reverse complement strand
TTAAGTTGTTGCAATAAGAAAATGATTAAAAATAAATTAGTTGCAACTAGAAGTGGAGAATTTACTGTTTGTAGCAAAGAGGGTTAGAAATAGATAAGTGGTTAGAAGTGGGTTAGCCCTAAAAGAAGGAAATTTGGTTAAGTTGGTTAGAAGCTAACCCCTTGAGGAAGCTACATGGAAATATAAATAAGAGAGCAAGGCTCTCCTATTAGCACCTATTTGAGAACATTGAATATCTATTATTGTGAAAGGTTTATTGCAGGTACTCATTGATACATCTGAAGTTGCGCAAGTCTGAGGTAGCATGGAGGGTTGACAATGAAAGTTTCAGAATTACATAAAATACTGAAAAAACCCTAGTTTTTGAGGTGTANAGTTTCAGAATTACATAAAATACTGAAAAAACCCTAGTTTTTGAGGTGTATGTGGGCGATAGTGGAGTAGGGCACATATGTACACAAGATAGAAGTATAATAGGGTGCGTACATGAGGAAAAATTCCTATAAACTTGTGAAGATGAAGATGCCAGGTCTTTAGAGCTTGAAAGCAAGCTCTCAGGAAGGTCTACAATGATCAGGTACATCATATCTATCTATTGGTTCAAAATGTATGTCTTATTTCTATGAGTAGTTGGATTTTGTTGTCTACATGAGAAATGGTTATGGGGGTTTGATGATTTTCCCTAGTGATATTAGTGACTGCATGAGACTTTCTGTATAAGACATATCTACAAAAATATAGTGCTGGTATAATCAATATTTATCTTTGATACATCTTGTTTGTGTGAGGCACATCTTGTATTTCTTGGTATATGGTTAAGGGTTTTTTGTGGTACATGGTTGAGAGGTTGTACTTATGAAGTGGTTGATTATACTTGTATGGCACATGACTAGAGAGATATAGATACTTTTGTTTAAGGTATATGTACAAGGATGTATGCACATGGTATAGTTATATTCTGGACACAGTGATAAGTTGTAGGTTGATATGACAAAGGCTGAAGAGGGTCAGAGTTTTCAAAGAGAGAAAACCCTAGTTTTCAGAAGTCATACAAAGGCTACAACACAAATATGATGCGCACATATGCGGGCTACAATGTAGATAGGGCACGTACATACTCTCACTACAAAACATATAGGTCACATATCTGTTGATTTTGGTTGGTACAGTCTCAATACAGGGACATGTTGATTACATGGAAGTGGTATAGGTTGGCTATAAGCTAGTGGTACAGGTTTACAATGGTATATATCATAGTGACAGTGTGACAATGGTTTCTTCATTTGACACTTATATTTCAAGGCGAGAGGACATGGAAATAATAGGTGGTTGTAGCCACCTTTCAGTTGTAGCTAGAGAACATAGGGGGTTGTAGCCTCCTTCTGGTTGTATCCAAAGAAATGGGGAGTTGTAGCTTCCCTCAGGTTGTAGCCTAAAAATATAGGGGGTTAGAGCCTCCTTCCAGTTGTAGATGGAGAAAAAAGGAAGTTGGTGCTTCCCATGAATGTAATTCTTAAATACATATAATAAAAAATATTCTGTGGTTTTCTCCCGCATTGGGTTTCCACGTAAAAATACTAGTGTACTGTGTATGTGTATGATTGTTCATTTATTCCTGGTTTATTTACTTTGCACTTGTTGGATGATAATGTTGTATTGATCATAAATATAAATAACACTTGGATACTATGGTTAAAAAGGATTAAATATATCTATTATTGATTCAACCCCCATCTTAGTAATCCAACACCTTATACTGCAGTTCCAACATTTTGTCTTAGAATTTCTAGGATACTTGTGTCTCCCATTAGATTCAAATTTCCATTTTCTCTCTTCTTTCCTTTCTCTTCTAATTTTCCATGAACAACCAAGTCCTTATTGGTGGATTCATAATATTTTTGCCTCTCCTCCTCTGAGAGTAAAGTAATGACAACCTCATCAAGCACCAATGGATTTACAATACTTTCAATGGCCATTACTAGGTTGTTCCATGAATCTGGCAAAGAAAAAAAAGGTTCATACATAAGTCCTCCTCATCCATCTTCACTCCAAATTATATCAACTGGGTCAAAATAGTATTAAATGCATTTAGGTGCTCAACTACAAAATCACCATCACCCATTCTCAAGGAAAACAACTATTTTCACATAAATGTTTTGTTAACCAAGTATTTTTCCTGATACAAATTGTCCAGCTTCTTCCAGAGAGATGTGGTTTTTTATTTAGAAACATTCAATAATATTGAATCAGATAAATAGAGCTCGATAATTCTTCTCTCCTTTCTCTACAACACCACTCATTCTTGATCTTCAACATGTTTGGTTCCAGATAATGCAACCCATAGATCTCAATCTATGAGAAAATCCTCCATCTTGAGCCTTCATAGATCAAAGTTAGTTCCATTAAACTTCTCCATTTCTAATCTAGATGTGCTCACCATTTCCTTTCAACAAGATTATATAAAAATACCTTGTCTCTAACACTTTGAATCCAAGGTGATCAAGCTCTAATACCAATTGAAAGGAAGTAAATGTGCATAATACACTTCCTACATTAATCCATGAGAGAAGAATGTGTAGAAACTTACATTAGAATAGTTGAAAACAATTGAAATAAACAACGAACCAACTATAGTACCAAATGAAAGGAAGTAGAGGTGCATAATACACTTCCTACCTTAATCCATGAGAGAAGAATGTGTAGAAACTTACATTAGAATAGTTGCAAACGAATGAAATAAACAAAAAACCATTAACAACATGATTTCTTGGGGAAAACCCTTTGAGGAGAAAAACCCCACACTCTAAAGCAGACAATGTATTATTTAGCAACTAAATGGTTATAATACAGAGTCTTTGTGCTCTCAACAAGAGTGATCTCCATTAGGATAATGATTCTAGGAAATTTGGGCAGCATAATAGTAAGTGAAAACTTACTCTCTATTTTCCTCCAACCCTAGCACTGAATAAATATGCATAACAAAACCATAAACCATTTATGGTTTTCTAATTCTATATACTGGAAACCATTAGTAAGTAATTGGCCAATTACTTATGCATATCATTAATTTCCTACCACTAGTCAACATTTATTCCCTGGTATTGTTTTGCATTTATTCCCTGTCACTTCTATGCATTTATTTCTTGCTACTACTTAGAAATAGTTACTTGATCCATTACAATACTGCAAGGGTGTATGACACAACTATCCCAACATTATTTATAGTTTCAAGGATTCTAGCAATTGGTTTGGATCTCCACATTCCCATTGTAACAAAGGAGATCTAATGCTCTTCAATATTCCATACTTGGCTACCTCAATCTCATGCTTTGTAATCTTTCATTGTAGGAAAAACCATCTATATAGAGAGAGGAAGAAATCATGAATGTTCGACTACGCTATGAGTCCATACCATGCAAGGGAAATTTTGGGCCAATGCATTGCATACCATGCAAGGGAAATTTTTGAATGTGGCCAACTATGAAGACAATACAAGTTTTTTTAGATGTCGCGGAGCTCAGGAAGCAGTAAATCTTGTTAACAAAGAAGAAAAATTCAGCTTTGAGAATCTGTTGGAAACAAATATGACGACCAACAAAGTCAAAGAGTAGTTAGGAAATTAAATGTCGGAAATTTCCTTGTTAATCTGGAAATGAATGAATGGTTGGTTCACGAAGGCACTAGACGCTTGAGTAATACTTCAGTTCTTCGAAGGCTATAGATATAATCGAGCCTACAAATATGTATATAAATATTAGCTTCGATATGTTGTGTAAGGAGAAAAACGAGTTGAATACAATTCAAATTTGTTATGGTTATTTCCTTTTGTGTTTCTTTGTTTCCTCTATTTTTCTTTTGCATCCCCTGTTCCTTTGTTTGAATCCCAATCGATGGTTTCTATTAGCTAGATTTCTGCACATAAAGAGTGAAACCTCTAAATTTTCTCTGCCATAATCTAGAATGATGAAGTGATTTCTACGAACTTTGAGCATATATAGATTGCTGTGAGAGAGGCACGGTGCTTTCAGTTTGAGTGTGTGATTCTCATACCAACTAGGTGACTTCAAAAGACAAAATCCCTAACTCTGTTTTACTAGGAAAAAATTAGCATGAGTGGGCATAAATTAGCATGATTTTGGAACTAACAATTGGTATCAGAGCGTAGCAGAGGGGGAGCATGAAAGGTTGTAAACCATAAGTCTATCTCTTGTAGGAAGATCAGAGGTCACGAGCTAGGAGTCACAGTGTTGTCTTGGATTGTCTATCTGCGTGTAGAGGAGAAATCTCACATGTGACAAAGATAATACGGAAAGGTCATGAAGAGTTGTTTGATTTGGAAAATCTTATTCTATTCACTTTGTTGGAGGACACGTAAGGAATTTTAAGGCCATGAAGGAGGAGGACGAGTCTTTTTTTGTGGACATTTCACGTGGGTGTCTAATTTTTTTTCCTAAGGCCAAGTGTTTAGAAATATGGTGGAGGACGTAGAGCTTGGTCTGCCAATTTGGATAAAACCCTGCGGTCTTGTAATTGATTCAGTGGTCATCAAGAAGATTCTAATGTTGGTTGCTTTAAATTGTTGGAGGTTTAATTGAGCAGTGCCAAGTTAGCATGGAGACAATGTCTCTAAGTGACATGGATAATTTTAATGTGGCTAATTTTTCCCTATGGAAGTCACATATGTAGGATATACTGATTTTGAGAGATAAGTATTTGCAAATTGATGGAATAGCAAAGAAACCCCCATCGATGAAAAATGAAGATTGGATCAAGCTAGATAGAAAGGCCATTGCCACAATCATGTTGGGTATGTGTTATATTCTTTTCAAGTTTCATCCCATGTACTGTATACTAATATGGGAGTAGGGGGGTAGGGTTTTGGGGGCAAATCCCTTGAAAATATTTTTTTGGCAGTTTTTTTCGTTTGTTTTTGGCGATTTTTCGACACATGGTTTTTGCCGATAGCTTTCTAATTTCGGTTAAGGAATTAGAGTTGTTGACAAATTTAGGTCAATGGATTAGGGGTTTGGATGCCACATGGTCCTATATATATTGTATTGTAAACAATGGAGAAAGATGATCAATAAAATATTAGAGGTGCAACTCTAAACATGTTGTTGGTTTTCTCGGTTTGGGTTTCCATGGTAAAATTTCTGTGTAATGTGTGTGTGTGCTATTGTATATTTTCCATTTTTATTAAGAATCTGTTTGTAGTAATTAATTGTACAAGGTTAAAATCTACATTTGGTATCAGAGTTGTTATTGGCTTCAAGGGGATGCCTTTATGGCTAAGGGTTTTGCTAGGGTCTATGATAAACCATGTTACAGTGGGAGCTATATGGTATCGATTCTTCAAGTGAAAATAAACTAAGAGCAATTTGAAAATAGAGATCAAGAAATTTAATGGGAAACTTTTTGAGCTATGGAAGTTCAAAATGGAAGATCTGTTGGTGGACAAAGATCAGTGAATTGATGTGGATCCAAGTACTACACCTACAGGAACATCAACAAAAGACTAGGAAAAGTTGGATAGAAAGGCGAAGAGAACAATCCAGTTAGGGAATTTGTATCGGTCTAAGTCCCCGATAAACAAACTATTTATGTAGAAGAAGCTGTACAACTTGAGGATGAAAATGGAGACTCTGTGACAAAGCATCTAAATGCCTTCAATACAGTGGTAAGTAAGCTATTATATATTGATATTAAGATTTATGATGAAGATAAGTGTATCAATTTATTGTGCTCTTTACTAGACTTGTGGGATAGTCTGGTTGTGGCCATAGGTAGTAATACAACTACTTTAAGTTTCGATGATGTGGTCTCATCCTTGTTTTCAAAGGATATGAGACGAAAAAACATGGAAGGACAGAGCACATATGCATTATTTGCAAGAGGGCGCTCCTAGGAAAGAAACATATCGAAGTCCTCAAGTGGGAGATCTAAATATAGGGGAATATCTAAATCTCCTGGAAAAGTTGTAAAGGTATGTTGGAGATGTGGAAAATAAGGGCACTACAATAAGAAATGTAGATCCAAAAGTGTTGAGAGATGGAAGGGATATGACGATTCTCCTTATATAGAAGCAAAACCTATGCGGATGAAGGAGGGGATGTTTACTTTGCTTCTTCAAGCACACATGCAGATCATGAGGCATGACTGGTTGACTCAGGTGCATCCTTTCATATGAATACTCATAGGGAATGGTTCTAAGAATATGAAAGGTATGATGGAGGTGATGTTTTCCTTCATGAAGACTCGACATCCAAAATGATAGGACACAGAAAATTCAAGTTGAAGTCAAGGGTGGAAGGATTATAACACTCCCTAATGTTCTTCACATCCCAAGACTGGCTAGAAATTTGATTTTTGTAAGAAAAATGGATGATGTAGGAGTAAAAACAATGTTTGAGAAAGAAACATGTAGGATGGTTCAAGGATAAATGGTGTTGCTGAAGGGAGTTTGGATTGGAACTCTGTATAAGTTGTAGGGAAGCTCTATTAGTGATGGCTGAAATAGTTCCATTGTTCTTAAGATTGGAGCTGAAGAAGAAAAAAATCTTACAATATGTAGAAAAAAGACTATGTTGTGGCATCAAATACTGGGGAATATATGAGAGAAAGGTCTTCAAGTACTACATGGTAAAGGTATGGTTGAAGGTATGACGAATTTCTCTTCGAATTTTTATTTCTGCGAACATTGCATATATGTGAAGAATAATCAATTAAGATTTCCCTTTTGGTGCAATGAGGGAAAATAAAATTTTACAGTTGGTGCACAATGATGTGTTTGGACCTGTGTCAGTTCTATCACTGGGAAAATTTGTGTACTATGTCTCATTTATAGATGGATTCTCGAGGAATACATGGATATATTTCCCAAGGAAGAAATTTGAAGTCTTTTAAAAATTCAAAGACTTTAAGGCTCTTGTGGATAATGAAACAAAGAAGAGAATTACGATGTCGAGGATGGATAATGGTGGAGAATTATACGAAAATGAATTCAAAGAATTACGTAAGAAGTGCAGTATAGAAAGGAAGAATACTACTCCATATATACCTCAAAAAATGGAGTTGCAGAAAGGATGAACATGACAGTGATGGAAAGACAAAGTGCATGTTCAGTGGTGCCGGGTTAGGAAAAAAATTATGGGTAGAGGCAATGGTTACTACATGTTACCTGATCAATTGATCACCCTCATCAACACTAGATGACAAGACTCCACATGAGGTATGGGCCAGTAAGAAAACCTCTTTGACACATCTCAGGGTATTTGGTTGTGATGCCTATGTTCATATTCCAAAGGAAAACATGAGTAATCTAGATAAGAAGGCTGAAAAATGTATCTTTATTGGGTATAAATATGGTATGAAAGGTTATAAGGTTTGGAACCCATAAACTAAAAATATAGTGTATAGTCGAGATGTGGTATTTAGAGAAATCAAAGATGTTGTCAAACAAGATTTCCTACCAATGAAGGAAGAACCATAAAAAATAGAGTTTGATTTGAGGGATAATGAATTAGACTCTAAAGAATAATATGAATAATAAGAAGAATATCCTCATACTCCAGTATTGAGGAGATTGGTTCGAGAAAGAAGGTAACTGGAAATGTATACTCCACTTGATTTTTGTTCAAATTTTTCTTTGTTTATTACTGAAGATGATCCTAGATTGTTAGGGAGGTAGTGGATTCAAAGGATGGACAACTTTGGAAAAAGGTCATGGTTGAAGAAATGGAAACCTTATACAAGAATGAGGCTTGGGATTCAATGGATTTGTCGACACGAAAAAATCCCGTTGACCGCAAATGGGTGTTTAGGAAAAAGTTAAATGCAGAAGGCAAAGTGGAGAAATACAAAGCTCGATTAGTAGTGAAAGGTTATTCCTAGGTAGAGGGAATTGATTTTCGTGAAATTTTTTCTCATGTTTCCAAGTTAACTTATATTTGATTTGTTTCATCTATTTCCACTACATTTGATTTTGAAGTAGAATAGATGGATGTGAAGACAACATTCTTACAAGGGGATTTGGAAGCAAAATCTACATGAAGCAACCATAATGCTTTGCTATGAAGGGAAATAAAGAGTTGGTATGTAGGATGGAAAATTCCATGTATGGGTTAAAGAAACCACCAAGGATGTGGTACAAAACATTTGATACTTATATGTTGGGACATGGATTCAGAAGGAGCAAAGTAGATCACTATGTGTATTTCAAATTAATCAGTGATCATCTCATTTATTTGATCTTGTATGTGGATGATATGTTGTTGATAGTAAATGACAAGGAGATTATCCAGGATGTGAAAATTCAATTGTCCTCTAAATTTGACATGAAGGATCTCAGTGCTTCAAATTTCATTTTGGGCATGGAAATTAAAAGAGATCGGAAAAAGAGGAAATTATGGTTAAATTAGAGAAAATATGTCGAGACAATATTGCAGAGGTTTAATATGAAAGAATGTAAACCGATCAAGGTTCCTATTCCTATTGGTGTAAAGTTATCCGCGGATCAGTATCCCAAGACACAGGAAGAGGAGGAGGACATGCCTCATGTTCCATATGTGAGTGTAGTTCACAGTTTGATGTATGCAATAGTTTGTACTAGAATAGACATTGCACATGCAGTGGGAGTCTTAAGTAGATATATGTCAAAACTAGGGAAGGAGCATTGGACAACAGTAAAAATAGTTTTAAGGTATTTGCATGGCACTACTAGCTATGGATTGTGCTACCAAGGAAGACCAGGATTAGACAAAGTGGTGGATATACATGGCTTTGTGGATGAAGACTGGGATGGAGATGTGGATCGTAGGAGATCTACAAGTGGGTATATGTTTAACTTGTTTGGAGGAGCAATAAGTTGGATGAGCTAAAGACAGGATGTAGTGGCACTTTCAACTACAGAAGATGAATACATGGCAATCACTAATGAAAATAAGGAAACAATATGGTTACAAATATTGTGCTCAGGTATTGGTTTGGTACAACAAGATGTAAGGATATATCGTGATAGTCAAAGTGCAATTTTTCTGGCAAAGAACCCGACTTATCATTCAAAGAAAAGGCATATTGATATTCAATATCACTTTGTGAGAGACATGGTTAACTCAATATCACTTTGTTGATTGAGTTAATAATGCACCTGCTTATGGCTGTGATGGCTATGTTTTCTTTATCATTTATAAAATTCAAATATAGTCTGAACTTGGTAGCTTCAACAACTATAGAGTCCTAGATGATATTCTTGGCCCCCTGCAATAGGCCTTTACATATTAATCTCATCTTCAATTTATCTATCCTTTCCTACAAAAATTCATTCTCCTTTTGAAGTTGAGCCATTCTTTCATCCTTTGCCTGCATCTCCTGCTTCAATTTCTCTATGCTTCCTTTTAGCCCTTTGATTTCTCCTTCTTTTAGGATAACTTGTGACATATTTTGGATAAGTCCTTCAGTGTTTGACCCAACTTCTGTAGCAGGAGGTACAACAACAACCCTGTTTACCAATTATGTCTGCTCTTGTGACCATTTCACCTTTTCTCGTTCTAGCTGCAACACTCTAGCCTTGTATTCCAATGTCTCTTGACGAAGTGTTTCCTTTTCCTGTTCTAGAGAAACCAATTCTTCTTTTTTTGAATGCTCTGTGGCATAAATTTTCAATTTATTCATCAAGCTTTGAATTAATTTATCTTTTTCATCCAATGAGGATTTCAACACTTGGGGACCTTCAAATTCCATCCTCTTGACCTGATTCTTCCAAGATCTACTAGAGGATTTTTCCTTCATCAAATGTCCTTCCAATTTCATTGCATAAGATGAAAACTTTGAATTCGTCAAGCTTAAACTTAGGTAATAAGAATACAACATATCACTGGTATGCTTATGGAATTTGACTTTGTCTGGACCACTGATGTTGTCATATCTTATCTTTATCTCAAAGACTTTGTCTTCATCTGCAACTGCGATGTTAAAGTTCCTATTTTCAACATCCCTTATTGTGAAAAAAAAAAATTTATGCTGAGAAATATTTTCCACTTCAGGGACTAAATCCCTCATCTCACCCAGAGCTATGCTCCCCTTTTCAACATACTTCTTTGCCAAATCTTCTTTAGATTGATAAATTGCCTCATATGTTTTTATCAAAGATGTATTTCTTGCTGCTAATGGTTCTTGAGCCACCATCACTTTGGACTTTTCTTTCCTTCTCAGCCTCTACAGTGCTAGTGTCACTTTCCACCATATCTATAGATAACTCCTCATGTCATTGAAAACTCTAAGTAGGCTGGTGTTGAAAATCAAACTGTAACCTATGGACATGAATTTGTTTATGAAGATAAGAAATGTAATCCTTTTACATTTAGTTGATACAAATGCTACTTCAAGAAATTCTCTCTTATTGACTTTCACAAAAATCTTCCACAGATAGGTGCAGTATCTGAAATGTCTTAGAGGGAGAAAATTCACTAGTTGTTTATGGATATTATCAGCTATGAATTGATCAAAACTGATACGGACTAATGGACCAGAATCTGACTATAAAAAGGTCAAAATAAAACCGAGCATGACTTCGACTACATATTTGTCATTATCTAGACCTAAAACTTGACTCAATAGGGAGCATACCCATTGGACTTCAATAACCATTATATTCACATTCATTGGCAAAGACAAAATCACTGAAAAATGTTTGGGTTTTACAATTGTCTGCAAAAACAGATCTCGAACCTTTGATGGACATTCTATGTATACCCTAATTAGATTCTCTTCGTTGAAATCTTCAGAAGTTGCAGAAAATGACTCTGTTATGCTAAGGGAATCTCGAATTGATAGACTCTCTACCCTAAACATGACCTCAGACCCTCTTTTATTCACAATGACTCTTTCTTCATGGAAATATTGTTCGACGCACCAACCTATAAATTCAGGAAAAGGGAAAGCGATGTCGACAACATAAGGGAGTATGGTGGCCTAGACTACTTCAAGGAACAATATACACCTTCCTACTTAATCAAACAGGTTGCTTTTGGACACAGAGACGGATGAAATGGTGATTTCGGTATCAAAAACGTCTGAATCTCAGTCAATAAGGGATTCTTCATTCGCCACAAGATCTTGTTTTGTTACCAAGATTATGATAGGATCCATCATTGTGATGAAATATACCTAGAAATGAGCAAAAATGGTGCGTAGTTGGTGTACTATTGAGCTACATTTGAAAGAGGGTGGTTGCACCAAGGTTCAAACGGTCTAGTGTTCGAAATAATAATCAAATAATTAACAAGATGCCCTTTTATACTTTTCCAAGTTTTGGGGGCATGAGAAAGTGATTTTGGGCAACCCATGTTTCACCTCGAAATGCTCCTGGTGGCGCCACGTAACCCCAAGCGAAAAACATGGTTTAAATTTAGGGCTCAATCTCCAAAATTAACCCCTGTGCAACTTCTCCCCCCAAAATCTTCCTCGACCATTGATCTTGAGAGTTCACAATATACAACGCATCGAGCCCCACCAGCTTATCACTCCTGCTAGATTTATCCCCTTCCCTAGTTTATCAGTCTTCCAAACCAGTTTAGCATCTCATTAGATCCTAAAATCTTGATTTCAAATAAAAAAATTAATGGTGACCAGCATGGGCTCCAATTGGGGATGTTATCTTGCCAGCAAGGTAGCAAAGAATAATA
>CBVK0100760915.1:0-12431 GCA_900067695.1 Picea abies | reverse complement strand
CCACATGGTTCTTTATTGCATAAACACCTATGTGGGTTGTTTGAAGGTTCCTTCCTCGTGGTTCTTCCACATGGTTCTTCTGGATGGTTCTCCCTCATTGTTCATTGGTTCACTTGTTCACTCCTCATTCATTTTTTTTTGTTCACTTTATTATTCATCATTCGTTCGTGTTCTTGTTTGGGACATGGGGATGAACTTTTGAAGAAAATAAACCATTTTTTTGTTGGTTGTAGTAATTGTTCGTGTATTCCAGCTATGAAATGGTTCATGTATGTCTGAGATGCATTAGCATGTGCTAAACCTTGTTCACAATTGTGAATATTGAGAGTCCCAACATGAAGATTCTTGACTAGATGCACTTGAGCTCTGAAAAGAAGTGGACAACCCGAGGAACTGCATGGCAGTGAAGGGGGTTCATCGTCTTTGGTTGTGTTGGTTGGAGAGAAGAGAGATGGTGTACTTTGGATTTTTGTGTGTTGAGAAACCTATCAGAGCTTGAATGTTGTTTGGTTTGGGAAGCTGAGTGTTGCTCTGGAACCCATCTTTGTGGATTCATAGCCATGGCTCAGGGGTGACCTATTGTTGAGACTTGGATCAACAGTGCCTAAGGTTGGGTGGAACGTCCTTGGTCTACAACCAGTTCATAATTGGTTTTGTTTAAGATGGGTGTTCTATGTTGTGTGTTTCTATGCTTGTATATGTATTTCCATTGTGTATTTATTATTATCTCTAAGATGTGTATCTTTAATGTGCCTTCTTGTTGGTCATGGTTGTGCATGGCATGTTTAAGCATTATTTTTTAGTCTAGCATGACTCTTGATTATTGTATGTACGATTATTTCATTTCTATCATGTTTCTCTATTAGTTAAATGCTATCAGAAATCAAACTCATTTCTTGAGATGAGACTTATAGTAGTGTGACCCGGTCCACTCGGTGGAGGGGTACATTACAAATTGGTATTAGAGCATTCTTGAAGTGGACGTTTTGAGATAATGTGGTTCATCCCGATGACTGGGTACATTATAGTGGCAAAGACTATTAGTTGCAAATTTTGATCTAGTGACAATTGTAGTGCAACAAAAATAGAGAGAAGGAACACAAAAGGAGAATTGACTCAACAAATGTAAAGTTGTCACCAACAAATTTTATAAATAAATTCATTTTGGTAAGTGTTTTTCACATAATTAAAAAAAAAAAAATAGAATAAAAAGAAATGGAAGAGCATATTTGTTTCTTCTTATAATAGTGTTTCTCATATAAGCAAAAGAAATGGAAAAGCATATTTGTGTATTCTTATAAATCAAGGAATTTTAGCAAAAGAAATGGAAGAGCATATTTGTGTCTTCTTATAAATCAAGGAATTTTATGAAAGAAAAGAAATACCATATTGGTGACCAGGAAGCATTGGAAATGAAAAGGGCATTGAAAATTTTCAATTGCATTTAATTCTCAAAGTATTAATATTAGAACAAATAATAATTAAAAAATAATAAAATTAAAACAAATGGTGAGAGGAAGATTTTGCACATGGTCACTTTAATTTAAAAATATTTAGTCCTATCACTGGTGTTAGGAAAAACACGGCCATGCATCTCACATTCGTTCACTTGAGTGTGTGCATAACTTTTCATGAAATGTCAGAAGACAAAGCCAAGATGATTTCAATATTAATGAACACCTACACATAGTTACCAACTTGTTAAATGAATGGAGACACCTATTGAATGAACCTTGGAGTAACTATTTGTGTGATTCTCCATGTTTTTCTCTTAAATGGAATGCCATAAATATAAATATCGTGTTGGAATTTTTTTCAGTTTCTCAAAATGAAACACTCTGCCAATTGTTCATAATTTGTGAAACTTAAAGCTAATAAAAATATTAGTGTAATTTATATATTAATTTCCATGAAAAAATATTAGTGTAATTAATATATTAATTTCCATGAAAAGTCAAAATTGACCAATATAATATATTAACATTTATTAAACAAGAGCAAGAAACTTTAATCTAAGATATGAATAAATGAATAGAAGGAAGACTTCGCTTATTAAAATGGAGAACGTCAAGGAGGCTCATGGGTAATAAAGTTCCATGAAAGAGAATAATCTTAATGCAATGGAGAAACACTTATAATATTTAAGGTGACAAAAACATGTGTGATGAGCATGAGGCTAGCGGTATCCCTTGATCTGCAATGCCTCACGAATCTACCACCTAAGAAAATGTTAGTCAATAGGTCTCTTCTTACTCATGCTATGAGAATGATGAAAGAAGGAAATAAGGACACTTTAAAAGAGTTGTCTTCGAAAAGTCATCAATGTAGGCCAAACACCTCATGGAAGAAATTAAAGGGATAAGGACCTTCAAGCTTCATATTGCATGAAGGCATGGAAGTGGTCATGTGATTTCATAAATATACAATACAATTTCCATTTAATATGGTAATAGGAAAGAATCTTAATAGAAAATGCATTTTTTTCTCAAGCTCTTAAAAAATATTTGATGGGTATGATGTTCCCAAGGAATGTGGTGGTTCGTCTAAATGTGAAGTTGGTGAAGTTGATGGGAACAATATTTAGGTTGTGCTAGAGGTGCTCTCAAATTGAAAGGCACCTATAGTGTGGTATATTTAGGAGGTTTAATGAATCCATTTTTGAAGTAAAGGTATTAACTAGAGTAGTTATGGATTTCTTGAGAAATTCATTCTCTAAGCTTCAACTATATGGATAAAATGTAGGATTTTGTAAATCTCAACCCAAATGTTCTCATTTATCTCTCTTGGAAAGTTGTAGAGAATCCATGATGAAGGTGTGTGGAGGTGGCATATCAATAAGAGATCAACTAGACAAAGCAACAAAGAAGTCATTCCATATTGGAAAGAGTCCACCCCATGTTCTTCTCTCTACATAAACGATATGAGTGCTAGATGTGGATACCTAAGGTAACATAACTAGAATTTTGACATCCCCTTGAGCTTATGTATTATCATCATCCCTTAGAATATCACCAAAGAAACAAGTGGGGTGGTGATAAACTATGGGAGAATGATGGAATAAGGAATTGATCTCTAGCATGAATGTTCTTAGAAAACATAAAGATAAGTACTCTCTACTATCAACCAATTCTATTTTGCTTGACTATTTGGTCTCCATTCTCAAATACATATAAGTGTGACTAGTGAGTGAAAGAGGTATATATTTTTCTAAATGTCTTGATACTAAAGTTGGAATCATTGCATCTCAAGGGTGGTGGGAGCCACACTTACTTAATATAGAATCTATCCTTGGTTTCAAAATAAAGTGTGGAGCACAAAAATAGTACACCTAGATATATGTATGATGTGACCATATCAATCCTCTCATCTCTATAGGTGAGAATCACTTGCAGGTTCACATCTTGCTTGGATATGTTGAAAGCCATTATTTATTTTTCAAATTTACCTTAAGCCTATGAGTATCATAAAAAGATTTTAAAAATTCTAGTTGTCTTTAGAGACTCTTCACCTAGTGAGACATCAATATAATGTCATCCACAAATAGCAGAATGGAAATAAAAAATTTAAAGAGAAATAAACCATCAATGGCACCCACTATAGTTGATAATATTTCCTTGAGCTCATCAATTTAATGTCCAAAAAGTGTAGGAGAGAGCATGAAACCTTGTTTAACTTGTATAGTACTATGAATTCCCTTAGACACACTAGCACTTGTATATACCTTGCCAACAACAGATTCATAAAGCTTCATCACAAGAAATATTGCCAATGTTGGAAGGCACAGATCCCTAGTTGTGTCAATTAGAAAATGTCAAGGAAATCTTTCAAGTGCCATGTTTAAGTCCACAAAGCATTAACATGCATTGGAGTTTTTGGCCTTGGCCTCTTCAATGATAGAAGTCAAATTCAAGATATGTTCACTGGTACAACGATTTCTCTTGAAACATGCTTGTCCTTTGGCCCTCATTCCCTTGATGTTTTCACACCTACATATGTATATATGTCTAAAACCAAGGTGAAGATCTTAGGTAATGTATATCCAATCAAAATAGTATGATAATTGTTTGGTTCACATTGTTCTCCAGTTTTTTAAATGGGATTAATGATATAGGAATTCTTAGATGGTGGGTGTCCATGGGAAATGACGTAGTTAAACATGGTTATTAAATGGATTGCTAACACTTTAGAAATGTGTTTGAAGAATCTATCTTCAAGATTATATAGATTATGGGATTTGTTTGATTTCAGGTTAAGGATGGCACATAGGATCAAATGGTTAAGGAAGAAGTGATAGTGAGGGGGTCTAAGATTGAATCAAAAGTATGGTTGGTTAGGTGCATTGCATAAACCAGAAGCATAGTCAAACTATGTGAAGCAATAAAAAACTGCACACACTTTTTTTTTATGGATGCAAATTCTCTAAAAGAGTTTGGGAGTGAGAAAAAGATGGTCAAGGATAGTTATGTTTTTGTTGAGGAGATAGTGCTTATTTTTATCTTAAGAAATCTAGTGTATATTGTTTGAATTTTATTTGACTTCAAGGTTTTATGATTCATAATGTGCTTGGTTAGTTTATTAATTCTCTTACCATCTAAGTCATACCAAATATTGTGGGAATAGTGTCCAACCCTAGGAGGGCAATGAACATGTTTAAAAGAACATCCTAGAAACTACTACAAAACCCAAAAAAAAAACCTTCTACAAGAGAGAATGGAATTGATCTATTATATTTGTTGTATATAAAATACAAGAGAATGTCTACTATATATAACAATGGAAGAGGCCCAACATTAAAAAAAGATATTTGTCACAGTTGGGCAGATAAGGATGCCTACGTAATCTTACAAGTAACAATAGTTGGTTTCATTGGAAAGGAATAGTAACACCCCCCATTAGGAGAAACATAGGGAGTAAACAAATAAGACAAAAATGGGTTGCGAAAACTAGGCTTGCTAAGGTACCTATGTACAAACTCTCATAAATGAAGAAAAGGAGAAAACCCATAGGAAAAAAACTCCTCCCTAAACGAGAGAAAACAACATAAGAAATAAGTAAATATAGGAGGACTCAATATGACCCCCTAAGGACAACATCCTTCACCCAAAGCATCGATAGTAACTGAAGAAAATGACATTATTCCAAAGGTTTAGTGAATATGTCTACAAATATTTCTTCAATAGGAAAATACTCCAAGATGAGAAAACCATCCTAGATGAGTTGTCAAATGAAGTACATGTGAATCTCAATGTATTTTTTCCTTTGATGATCCAGTGGGTTGTGATAAATGTGTATGGCACTCTAAATATCACACCAAATAGTAGTAGGATGATATTGTTAAATGTCAAACTCTATCATTAGCTATCAAAGCCAAATAACTTCTTGACTAGCAATAACTGTAGCATGATACTCAACTTTTGCATAGGATAATTCATTTTTTTATTGTTTCTTGCAATACCGGGAAATAGGAGCAGATCCAAGATGATAGAAAAAGAAGGATGTTGAATTTCAATCATCAATTGAACCAACTCAATCTGAGTCAATGAAACCCACAAGTTGAGAAGCATTGGACGTTTATTGAATGCCAAAATTTCTAGTACCCTAAATGTACCTCAGAATGTGCTTCATTGACTTCCAATGACTCTCATGAGGATCTTGAGAGAATCGAGAAACAATCCCAACTACAAAATAAATGTCAGGATATGTATGATTCAAATATAGTATACTCCCAACAAATTGTCGAATCAACAAAGGATTAATGCATGGTGAAGAGAAACTAGAAAAAGGGATAACAACTGACTAAAATGGAGTAGGCACAAACTTACAATTATCCATGCCAAAGAACCAAAGTAAATCAAGTGCACACTTCTATTGAAAAATGGTGATCCCTTCTAAAGATTGAAGATTCTACAGACCAAGAAAATAATGTAGAAGACATAGATCTATCATATCAAACTACTCCATCAATGTTTGTTGAACACTCTGAATCATGGATGAACTCCCTATGATATTTAAATCATCCACATATAGAACTAGAATCAAGATATTATTTGTAAAGTACAAGATGTAATACAATATGCATAAACATGAATATTCAATAGATATCAATGGAACAACGAAATATTGAGAAGAGCAATACCAGAAATAATACCATTATTCAAAGAAAACAATGATCACTTTCCTCTTCGAGGGGGAAACCTCCAGCAGCAGAGCTCTATTACAATAATTCTCAGTACAAGATTTATCATTTCTCTTACTCTTATTTATACTAATTCTATCTTGTAACGAACATTCTATAGGAATATTAAACACTTTGAATCATGGATGAACTTCTGTTGAAAAATGGCGATCCCTTCTAAAGATTGAATATTCTACACACCAAGAAAATAATGCAGAAGACCTAGATCTATCATATCAAACTACTCCATGAATGTTTGTTGAACACTCTGAATCATGGATGAACTCCCTATGAGATTTCAATCATCCACATATAGAACTAGAACCAAGAGATTAGTTGTAAAGTACTAGATGTAATATAATATTCATAAACATGAATATTCAACATATATCAATGGAACAACGAAATATTGAGAAGAGAAATAAAAGAAATAATACCTTTATTCAAAGAAAGCAATGATCACTTGCCTCTTCGAGGGGGAAACCTCCAACAGAGAAGATCTCTATTACAATAATTCTCAAGACATGCTATCTCATTCCTCCTACTCTTATTTATACTAATTCTATATTGTAACGAACATTCTATAGGAATATTGAAAACTCTAAATCATGGATGAACTTCTATTGAAAAATGGCGATCCCTCCTAGAGATTGAAGATTCTAGTGACCAAGAAAATAATGCAGAAGACCTAGATCTATCATACCAAACTACTCCAGCAATGCTTGTTGAACACTCTGAATCATGGTTGAACTCCCTATGAGATTTAAATCATCCAAATATAGAACTAGAATCAAGAGATTAGTTATAAAGTACTAGATGTAATATAATATGTATAAACATGAATATTCAACAAATATCAATGGAACAACGAAATATTGAGAAGAGCAATACCAGAAATAATACCTTTATTCAAAGAAAGCAATGATTACTTGCCTCTTTGAGGGGGAAACCTCTAGCACAGTAGAGCTCTATTACAATAATTCTCAAGACATGATTTCTCATTCCTCCTACTCTTATTTATACTAATTCTATCTTGTAACAAACATTCTATAGGAAGATCTTTCTAGAAGTGGAAGCTTCTATTAGGTCTTCCTACATTGACTTATTCACAATTATTAAATAGTCCTTACTAACTAATGTCAACCTTTATTACATGGAAAATATATTTATTCCTTATTAACTAATGTTGGCATTTATTACATGGAAAATATATTATTTAATCTAATTGATGGGTCAGGTCCATAACATTCCCTCCCCTTGAAAAAGAGCCTTGTCCTCAAGGCTTAAGATGAAGAAATTGTTTCATAATGGTAGTCGATTCCCAAGTGGAATCTTCTGGTGGAGTATACTTCCAGTGAACCAAAAATTCCTTGATGGTGTGTTGATGAAGGAAATGCTCTTGCTGGTCCAAGACAACTTGTGGCTGCAACCAAATAGAACCTTCTTCTTCCAAGGAAAAATTATTTATTCCTTATTAACTAATGTCGGAATTTATTACATGGAAAATATATTATTTTATCTACGTGATGGGTTAGGTCCCTAACATTCCCTCCCCCTTGAAAAAGATCCTTGTCCTCAAGGCTTAAGATGAGGAAATTGTTGCATAATGGTAGTCGATTCCCAAGTGGAATATTCTGGTGGAGTATCCTTCCAGTGAACCAAAAATTCCTTGATGGTGCGCTAACGGAGGCGACGCTCTTGTTGGTCCAAGACAACTTGTGGCTACAACCAAATATAACTTTCTTCTTCCAAATCTGTTAGGCTGGTTTGGGTGTGGCATTTGGTTCCAATCACTTTCTTCAAGCATGAGACATGAAAAATATGATGTAGCTTGGAGTGATTGGGAAAAGATAACTGATAGGCCATTGGCCCCACACGTTTGAGAATTGTATAAGGACCATACAATTTTGGTGCAAGTTTCTGACACTGTTGGGATTTGAGTGAATTCTTCTTGTAGAGTTGGAGACGGAGAAACTCATGATCCCCTTCAACAAATTGACATTCACAATGACCCTAATCTTCCTATTGCTTCATGTGGTTTTGAGTCGTTACCAAATTTGCTTTGAGATTATGGAGAATGGTCATGAAGAAAGTAATATTGTGGCCAACCTCCTAAACCTTGGATACACCCAATATGTATGGGATAAATGATGGTGGATTATGTCCGTAGACTGCTTCAAAAGGAGTCATGCGAGTGGAAATATGGTAAGAGGTGTTGTACCACAATTCAAATAAGGGTAACCACTGAACCCACTGATGTTGTTTGTCAGATGCAAAACACCTCAAATATGTTTCCAAACACTTATTGACTACTTCCATTTGAACATCAATCTCAAGATGATAGGCTATGTTGAGATGTAATTGAGTTCTTTAGAGCCTAAATAATTCTTTCTAGAAATTGATTGTAAAATTGGGATCATGGTAAAAAATAATAGAATGAGGCATTCCATGTAGTTTGAAGATAGTATCCATAAAAATTTGAGCCACTGTGGATGTTGTGAACGGGTGTTGAAGAGCACACAAATGAGCATATTTGGAAAGACGATCCACTACCACCATGATAACTAACTTATTTCCTGATTTGGGTAAGCCAACAATAAAATCCATAGAAATACATGCCCAAATAGTATGTGGAAGTGAAATTGGTTGGAGTGTACCAGGAGGTTTGACAGTCTCATCCTTATTATGTTGACATGTATCACATTCAGCCACAAATGTCTGGATGTACTATTTCATATTCTCCCAGAAGAAAGATCATTTGACCCGTTCATAAATTTTGGTAACACCTGAATGGCCTATTGTAAGTGAAGCATGAAACTATGAGATCACCTTGAATTTAAGTTTCGATTATTTTCTTAAATACAAGTGACCTTTATAGAGAAACTCGTCATTGTACCAAGAGTACCCTAGAGTAGCTTGGGGATCTTGTTGAAGTTTTTGGATTAGGCCAAAAAATTTTGGGTCTTCAAACTATTAATGTCAAACGTCAAGAAGCCAGTTGGAAACAATGAATGAGAGGGAAAAGAGGGACCCTTCATCTTCATATTTCCTAAAAAGATCATAAACCACCACATTTTATTTTCCCTTCTTATAAGAAATCTCATAATCATATCCATACAGCTTGGTCACCCATTTTTTTTCCTCCGAGGATGAAATTCATTATTCTAGGAAGTACTTGAGGTTTTGATGACCTGTTTTAATTTGGAAACGATTTCCCAATAGATAAGGGCACCATAGATGCACTGCATGAAAAATAGCCAACATTTCCTTTTCATAAATCGATTGGCTCAAATGTTGGTCTGAAAATTATTTCTGGTGAAAGCCAAAGGTCATCCATCTTGCATAAGGACTGCCCCAATTCCTCTCCATGATGCATCAAATTCTAGAACAAAGCTCTTGGGGAAGTTAGGTAGGGCCAGTACAGGAGTAGTACACATAGCTTCTTTCAAGGCTTGGAAGGATTGGTTAGTTGTTGGAGTCCAAATGAAAGAATCCCTTTTAATGAGAGTTGTGAGAGGAGCCACAATTTTACCATAATGATGAACAAAATTCTGATAATAGCATGTTAAACCCAAGAAACCATGCATACTTTTAAGTGTTGTATGGTGAGGCCAATTTTGCATATCTTTAATTTTATTGGGAGCCAACCTTACACCATCCTTGCCAACAATATGACTCGGGTACTCAACTATATAGGTGCAAAAAGAACATTTAGGTTGTTTGAGGAAAAGTTGGTGCTTGGAGAGGAGATGAAGAACTTTATTTACATGGGTGAGATGGGCTAGCCACATTTTACTATAGATGAGAATATCATCAAAGAAAACTAAAACAAAGTGACGGAGTAAATGACGAAAGACATGATTCATGAGACTTTGAAAAATGGAGGGGGCATTAAAAAGACCAAAGGGCATGACCAATAACTCATAGTGTCCCTCATGATTTCAAAATGCAATCTTGGGTTTGTCTTCTTCTTTCATACGTATCTGGTGGTAGACCAATCGAAGGTCAAGTTTGGTAAAGTATTGAGCCCCATTGAGTTCATCGAGAAGGTCATCTATGACGAGAATGAGAAATTTGTCCTTGATGGTAAGTTTATTAAGGGTACAAAAATAAGGACATATGCGTCAAGTTCCTTCCTTATTGAGGACCATGACAACAGGGGAACAATAAGGGTTGGTACTGGGACAAATAACATCTTCTTCTAACAATTCTTGGACATTTTTCTTAATTTCATTTTTTTAGCAAAGGGATGGCAATAAGGGAGAACATTGGGAGGAATAATGCCTAAGATTAAAGGAATGGAATGGTCATGGTCTCTGTGGGAGGGGGGAAGGCCTTAGGGAGTTTGGAAAATAGTGGGATGGCGGGAAAGGATATCCTGAAGGTCAAGGTGTACCAGGGGTGTCTCAACTACTTGAATGGAATGGAGTTGGGAAATGATGCTAAAATTACCTTTTATAAGAAACTTTTCCATGTAATGGGAACTTATTCCTTGTGTAATTGCATGGTTAAATCCTTAAAATCCATGGTTATGGGGCCAAGAATGCATAATCATTCAACACCAAGAACAATGTCACAACCACCCATGTCAATAGCAAACATGTGAGATTTCAGGTTATACTAACCAATTTGTAGGTGCAAATTTTCACAACACCCCCCACATTTCATGGAACCACCATTGGAAATCATGATTTGAAAATTGTTGACAACACGGATATAAAAATTGACTTCTTGAGCAAGGCAACGATGAATGAAATTATGAGTGTTGTCACTATCAACTAGGATGATGACTTTTCAGTGCTTAATGTAACCACTCAATTTGAGGGTTTGGGGAGCAAAAAAACCAGTGAGACCATCCAGCGCAATCAGTGTTTCAAATTCAGGAGGATCATAGGGTGACGAAATATTATCAGTTTGGGGTGGCTTGAATTTAGGAGAGACCTCCACATCTTCATCAAAAACATCCTATGAAATGGTGATAAAATTTTTATGTTATTTACACGTGTTCCTTGGAAATTATTTCTTATCACAATTATAGCAGAGACCCTTGAGTTGGCGTTCATCCATTTCTTCCCATGTTAATTTTTGGACCTTGAGAGGAGTGGCATGAGGGGCAGAGGTGGTGGTTTTAGGGCATGGAATAAAAGTGGGTTTTCTGCTTTGGGCCAAGATGACCTTGTTAAGTTTTTACTGTTGTTATAAGGTTATTTCCAAATTGCATGAGCATTCAATGCATTTCCAAAACAACAGTATAAACATGATCATTGAAAGAAACACAATCACAAGGTACACAACATTTTATCCTGGGAAACCCCCATGGGGGAGAAAACCCAACAAAAGCTTCCTCAATAATATATTGCCAATACAATTCCAAGACTAAGACCAAAACACCAAAGATAGACCAAGACTGAGCATGTGCCTATCTTCTCCTTCCTCCTGCAACTGCAATTGCCTTCAAGATATGCACACTAGATGAGTAAGTGAGTGTGTGTAAATGAGACAGCCTCACATATATATACAAGTGTGAGATGGCACTAGGGTTGTGTCTCTCACTTGGTTGAGCCAACTTCTTCTAGAAGTGGCTAAAACCACTTTACAATTACTAGGGTTTGACTTTACAAATACCACTATACAAATACAATTTGACCAATCCACAAAAGAGGATTTGATATTATACAAGACCCGACTTGATCAATATGCAAAAGGGGATTTGATTTATAAAATAATAACTCAAATATAATTAGAATATTCTTCAAAGTTACAATATTTCAATACTCCCCCTTAATGAGAATTTTATTCTATTGACATGAATCAATACAACATCATCAAGAGAAGGAGAGGGAAGCATCATCATCATCATCTAGAACACTGACTAGCAGATCTATAAATCATCCGAATTTTTTCTCATCATCAATATCATTATTGTTTATATCATGGAGCTGGAGTAACATCATCATCATCATCATCATCATCATCATGATAAAACATCAACATCAATAGCATGAAGCTGGAACAACAACATCATCAAAATCACGAGGCTAGAACATCATCAACAACAACATGAAGATGGAATAACATCATCAACCACAACACGAGGCTGGAACATCATCATCAACATGTGGCAACAAAATGAGATGGGTTCATTAACAACAACATTTGTGGTACTCTCGCAGACCGTCCTTATCGGACCTTCAAGATATGCCAAGGAATCATAAGATTCCCTAGGATATAAAATCCTAACATGCTACCATGTGGT
>CBVK0100760912.1:0-14195 GCA_900067695.1 Picea abies | reverse complement strand
CCACCCATTTGTACTCATGAACCCATCTGGATGGCACCACCTTCTATTCTTCCAAGACAATGTCCTCTATGTCTTAAGATGGTAAATACCCAACCTCGAGTATGCTCTCCTATACATAAAAAAAAACATAATCCCATAAGTGATTATTCTCCAGCCTCGATCTCAAAAGAAAGTTGTCCTCATCCAAAGTGTTCTGATACATCAGACATAGATTTTCCACATGAAATCCATGTATTAATGATGCATCATATTCCTGAGCTAGAAACAAATGATCCTAGACTTAGAGAAATATTTAGCTACTATAGACCACCAATAACTCCAAGATATGGATTAGGTTATATTGAACAAATAGATGCAATAATTCCATCCTACGGATTTGAAAATCCATTACCCACAGGACTACAAAAACCATTAGTCCCACAAATGCACAAATTATTTTCCCTTATGAATGGATGTCCTAGAAGAAGAGTAAACATAGACTGGATTAAGAGAATATTAAATTGGGATCTGTTTACTCATCCCCAAGACAAATAATTTAATGTCATTACTTCTACAAAACTAAAGAAAGAATTATTTGAGCAATGGAAAACATATATGTCAATAAAGGATTTGTGTATATCCTTTTATGAATGGTACAAACTTTCCCAAAAGGAAGAAATTCAAATGATGTCTGCCAAAGAAATTTTTAGTACCAAACACAAATGGAAAGCCTTAGATGGACAAACAATTGAGAAATATTTCCCTTTTCCCCCTTTTAAGGGAATCATTCTAGGAGAAGAGGAAAAACAAACAAAGACTACCCCCCTCATGATACATAAGGAAGAATCTCAGCAAATAAATTCAGAGAAAAGACTCCAAAGTGTGTTTGAACAGATAAATTGGACAAATATTGCTCTAAGAGGGATGAAAACACATACTTTTGTAACCAATGACTATGTCAAAAATCAACAAATAGATCAACTTCAATTTTCTCCAAATCAAGTTGCTTCCAGTATAAACTTTGTCAATTCCCAAGTCTCTCAAATAAAAAAACACTTTAGAAAGTGAAAAAGATTCTTCAAAAAGAGACCATGAAGAACTAATGGAAGGATTAGGTGAAGCTTTTAAGAACATAGGGGAATCTATTATTAAAGTATCCAAAAAATTTGGAAAGATTCGTGACAAACCAATTCCTACTTCTTACTTATTTCCACAAAAGGTCTCATCAGTAAACTCTACATTCTACATTCTTGAAGAAACTGATTTGAAGAAAAGGTTTCCATTCCATTTTCCCCCGGAACAAGAAGAATCATCCTCAACTCATCTTTTGGTTACACAATCTCGTATTCTCCCTGCTAAAGAACTAGTTTCTTGGAACATGACTAGGGTTCCAGCTCCAGACCTTTATGGAAAAGGTAATCTACCAGAGGCACAAACATTTTCAGATGGAAATTTCCCATAATGGAACATAGATAGTATAACCACAGGCCAAATCCATCAAGTTATAGACATAATGTATGTTTCCTACAGAGTCATGTGCATGAAAGGGGAAAATGAAATAGAAGCATGTAAGACTATTATACAATGTTTTACAGGAACTTTGGCTAAATGGTGGGAAATAGAGTCTTCACCTTCCCTAGTTGAGAAAATGGAAAAGGAACAAGTTAAAGATGAAAATGGGGAGATAGTGTTCAAAGAAGATGGCCAAGAAAAAAATAATATGATAGGTGCATTAACTACATTCGTTATTGAGCATTTGTGTGGAACAGAACAAGAACTCTTTGATAAACATGCCATAATTCTAATGGGAATGAAATGTAAGAGGTTGAGAAAATGGAAAAGGAACAAGTTAAAGATGAAAATGGGGATATAGTATTTAAAGAAGATGGCCAAGAAGAAAATAATATGATAGGTGCATTAAATACATTCATCCTTGAGCATTGGTGTGGAATAGTACATGAACTCTCTGATAAACATGACATAATTCTAATGCGAATGAAATGTAAGAGAATGCCCAATTATGATGATTTTCACAGAGAATGGACCCAAAGGATATATGAGGTTAAATATAGAAAAAACCTTCTCTGGAAGCAAGTTTATCTTGTTGCGCCCCCTAACAAATTTGTTGAATATTTAAAAGTACAAAAAGCTTTTGTTCAGCCTTATGAGATTTATACTTGGGGAGAAATTTACACAATAATTACCTCTGCCCTAGTAGGATTGTGTGCTAACATGAAGGTTACAAAGTCCCTAGTAGGATTGTGTGCTAACATGAAGGTTACAAAGTCAATACAAAAGATATCAAAATTACCAGATAGTAGATCTATCTGCAAAAAATATGGTATGACCCTAGATGACCCAGTTTGAAGAAAGACAAGGGAAAAGAAAGCCATGAGACAAAGATTCCAAAAATATGATAAGGGTAAGCCCAGGTCTGACCAAACAGATAATAGGAAAATAGGTCATTATAAGAAATGCACAAAGTCTCATTATTACTCCCCAGAAGACATCAAATTTCAATCTTCCAAACAACAAAGTAAGGCCAGCCTAACTTGTTGGTTATGTGGACAACCATGACACCTGGCTAATAGATGTCCATAAGGAGAACAATCCAAGAATAATAAAGGTAAGATCTCACAACAAAAATAAAGACAAAAGGTTGAGTCTTGTAGGAAAATAATCTCAATTCGCTGCAACAGATGTGGCTCAAGTCACCATTATACAAATCAATGCCCACATCATCCTTTTCCTAAGAGGGAAGAAGTTCATATGCTTCAGGAAGGATGTTGTCAGTCTACTAACACTTTTGAATTTGAATATTTCTCCAGTGAATCCTCTGATGAAGAAATGTTACTTATAGCAAATGATTGCAGCTATAAATATCCAAAGTTTTGTATTTTCCAGAAAGAGTATTCAAGTTATGAAGAAACAAAAGATGAAGAAGAAGATGAAGACGAATATGAACCAGGACCTAAAATCTATATGGCTCAAAATCAGTCTGATGGAGATGCTCATATGCTGACACAAATCAAAGCATTGCCAGAAGGAGAAATGAAGGCTGCATGTTTAGATTCATTTCTAAAAAGCATGGTAAAATATCAATAGCTATAAACAACCAAAAACTCAGGTAAGAAGCCATTGTTCATAGATGCTTCTTTTGAAAGGAATACCAATTCATTTTTTAGACAAAACCAGAATGAAAAGATGATACCTTCGACTATAAATGATTTGGGAAAAGAAATAAATATTTTTAAGAAGGAAGCTACATAAATAAATCAAAGATTAAAAAAGATTAAAAAATAATCAGAAATTGAGGATGGATACAAAGCTGATTCATGGGATAGACAAGAAATAAGAGGGTTACATCAACAAATCCAGGCCCTGGAATTCATGCCTTCCCTAGAAGAAATTCCTCAGAATGCAAATGCCAACATTAGTACATTTGAAACAAAGAAGAAATTCCTCAGAATGCAAATGCCAACATTAGTACATTTGAAACAAATTCTATAGAAGGTTTGAATTCTATGAGAATAATGGCCATCCAACATCAACAATATCATGTGATGATTAGGTTGAATATTCAAGGTCAAATCTTTAAGTTGAAAGCATTGATCGATTCAGGATCAGATTTTAACATCCTAACTAAAGATTATATTCCTTCTTGTTATTGGTCAAAAAATAACAATGCAGCCATTGGGATAGGTAATCAAACCCTAAAGATGAAATATGAAGTTGAAATGGTCAAGTTATGTGTTGGACCTTACTGCTTGAATACGAAATTTTCACTTGCAGAAATTCCAGTACCTTGTCTTTTAGGTACTCCATTTTTGGTTGTTGTTGAACCACATGGTTCTGAAAAATTACCAAATGGAAAATATGGATATTTTATTACAATATGAAGGAGAAAAAGTGTACTCCCATTTGTATCAGTCCCTAAGTTTTCCACAATGGTTTAAATGTCTCAAAATATTATAGAGAAAGAGAAAAAGATTCAAGAACTCCAACAAATGAAGAGAAACCAGAGGATTGATCAAAAACTTAAGGAGCTAAAGATTCAAGACATGATTAGTCAACTGCAAGAAAGATTTCAAGATCAAGTATGATCAGAACTCCCAATTGCATTTTGGGAAAGAAAAACTCATTTTGTTGAATTACCATACAAAGATAGTTATGAGGGAAAACCTTGTAAAACCAGTGCAATACCTATGAGTGCTAAATATCAGAAATTGTGTTCTGAAGAAATCCAAGGATTATTGAAAAAAGGATTGATTAGAGAATCCATTATCCCACGGAATCGTTATGGATTCTATGTTAATAAACATTATTCAAGGAGTCCCAAGATTGGTAGTAAACTACACTCCTTTAAATTCAGTCCTAGATGATTATACTTATCCTATACCCCACAAATCCAGTGTGGTCAAAAGAATAGAAAATGCAAAGATATTCTCAAAGTTTGATTTAAAATATGGATTTTGGGAAGTGTCTATAAAGGAGGAAGACAAATTCAAAACTACATTTAGTGTTCTTGCAGGTCACTATGAATGGAATTTTATGCCCTTTGGCCTTAAGAATGCTCCGAAAAAATTTCAAAGGGTTATGGATGACACTTTAAAGGAATATTTTGGCTGGCTAATTCTCTACATAGATGATATATTAGTCTTCTCAGATTCCATTGACCAACATTTCAAGCATTTGGAGATGTTTTTAAAGGTTATCAAACAACTGGTCTGGTTCTTTTAAAACCTTTGTCAAATTTCCAGGTCACACAATTTCAAAAGGCCAAATTTCTCTTCAGACCCACACAGTGGAATTTGCAGAAAAATTTCCAGACAAAATAACTAATAAGACCCAACTCCAATGCTTTCTAGGAAGCTTGAACTATGTCAGTCTTTTTTATAAAGATTGTGCTAAAGATAGAAAAATTATGAATGGCGGGCTAAAAAAGGATCCTATGCCTTGGATTTAATCACACATTGAGGTTGTGAAAAAAACAAAATATAAAGTCAGGCACTTGCCAATACTGCATGTTGCAAGTGATGAACTCTTTAAAATTGTTGAGTCTGATTCCAGTGACCAAGGATGGGGAGGAGTTCTTAAACAAGTTAAGGCAGGGAGATAAAAGCCACACGAAGAAATCACATAGTTTGCTTCAGGTACCTGGATTGACAATGAAAAGAAATATGCAACAATTGACAAAGAAATAAAGGAAACCCTCAATGCAATCAATAAGTTCAAAATTTATCTTATCAATAAAAAAAGTCTGCTCAGAACTGATGATGCTGCAATGAACAAGGTGTTACATAAGAAAATCATTAAAGCAAGTGAAGAAAAATTTGCAAGATGGAAAATTCTATTTGCAAATTTTGATTTTGATATTGAACACATCAAAGACTCTGAAAAATTTATCCTTGATTTTCTCAGTAGAGAAAACCTTCAAGCAAGTGTGAAAACAAGGGAGCGAGGGAACAAGCAAGCAAGGACAACCAACATGGTTACAAAACAAGAAAGAACAAATGTAGAAATCCATTCTCTGGTCATTGTTACTGAATGGAAAAATGGAGGTGAACAAGTAAGGAATATCCCGCACAATGAAGATTGGCAAGTATATTCCCAATTATGGAAACCTACATGGAAGCTCAAAAGAACTGAAGTTCTCGATATGAATTTGCAGGCAATTCATCTCCTACCAAATTATGTTCCAGAACTCTGAAGAATCCTATTTTATACTGGGAACATTCCAAACATGCTTTATGACAGATCAACTAGAGCTACAGAGGATGTTACTTCAGCTTTATGCTACACCTTCAAAGATATAAAATTGTTTTGGCAACATTCTAATAATAATGCAGTATTATGTCATCAATATTTTTCACTTGATAGACCTCGCTCCTATGCTCTTTGGATAGATCAATATCCCACACAAAAGTTCTTTGGAACAAACATGAATTACAGTGAATACAAAAAGGCATGGTTGAATTTTCTCAGGAAAGAGAATATGAATAAGACATATTTCACATTATTGAAATTCAGAAGTGTATATACTAGTATGAGGGGATTATATCTTGCTTGGATATGAGATTGGTGGAGAGACTTCGACATCAATAGAAGTGAAATGGACCCAACATACTTAAATATAGAATGCACAACCGAAGATATTCCACTAAGAGAAATCTATGATCTCTTTGAATCTGACATAATTACTGATGACATGATCTTGTCAATGTATGCAACTCATCATCTCCAATGGCTTGTAAAAACGAGAATCTCTGCACAATCATTCTAAGGAAAAACAATCAGTGCACAATCATTCTAAGGACAAACAATCATAGTACGTAAGCTTTACTCAAAATCTTGGGAAACTGGTGGAGCCTATTCCCAACAATATAATATGGGTATGTTTTGTGATCATGACTAATATCTTCTCCGTATGATTTTGTTTTCATGCAAATCCTTAGAACTCGAAGAACTTCTCTGACGTTTGGTGCGGTTTGACCCACATTCTAAGGAATATATTGGAAAGTAAAGCATTTACGAAAAATATTGTCAGTCTATACTAAAAGAGTTTGTTGACCATTCAGGATGATTCTTGCATGTTTTGTCAGTCTGAAAGGAATCTATTAGAAAGAAAAGCATTTACATAAAAGATTGTCAGTTTGTACTAAAAGAGTTTGTCGACCATTCATGACGATTCTTGCACGTTTCATCGATCAAGTTAGAAGATGTTTGGAAAAGGTAGGCTGTGTCAGAACAACTCTCACTGGTATAGTCATCATTCTTCTTCTTTTGTTGATGATATTGTTCTTATGGAAAGGAGTCTCCATGATCTTGACAAGTAGCTAAAAATCCTCAAGGATTTTTTCTCCAATATGTGTATGAATTTTAATACTAACAAAACAAAAGTCATGATAATTAAATCCAATAAGATCACCTATGATACTTTCATATATAAAAACAACAACTTGGAGAAAGTGCCTTCATACAAATATGTCAACATCAATATTGATCACAAGATCAACTGAAATTATAGCATTGAGAAATTATGCGCTTGAAAACAATTCTAAATGAGTGGATCTTTGGGTATGGGATAAGAACAAACTCCTCTTTGAGACTCTCGTTACTCTTGTTATTTTATACGAATGCAAAGTTTTGGGATGCCATATCTCTTGGGATTCGTGGAGAAAGATAGACCAGATCCAAAACAATTTTATAACCTATAATCTCAAAAATTAAAGGAAATACACCATATCCTATCCTCCTCACAGAAGCAAGCCTTTTCCCCATTGAGAGCACAACTATGACCAGATACCTAATGTATAAGAAAATATTAAACAACATGGAAGACAAGAAGCTTCATAAAATCATAGAAAATTTTAGGGGCTATATATCACCCATGGGCTATTTTTCCATGCTTTTTCCAAAAAAAAGAATAGTCAATTTCTTTTTTTTTTCCAAAAAATGATTCACCCAAATTTTATAGAATAAATTTCTTTTACCTATAAAAACTATATAAAATCCTTAAAAATTTGAATATTTTTACAAAAATATCACCAAACATTTTGTAGTTTCCATAAGATCCACCAAGGTTTCTACATTTTTAGATAAATTTCCATCCTTAAAATCATCTATGCCTAAAATTGCTTCAAATTCCAGCCAAACCACCTTCGAATCAAGTAGGGATGGAACAAGGATGCCCATTCGTGGCTAAACCATTGGGGAATAAAGGAAGAGATCATATTGCAGAATAAGGATAATATTAAAAATATTATTACATCAAAGTTTGAGGAGAAAATGTGGTGCGATAAAGAGTTAGAGGGAAAAGATAATTAATATATTGTAAGGAGGTAATCAACCCTAATCTAGAAGATCAAAATTATCTCTATATTGTAAGGAGGTAATCAACCCTAATCTAGAAGATCAAAATTATCTCTTTGTTTTGAGAAGTATAAAGAATAAAATAAGCAGTGTTGAAATAAGAACTAATTCTCATGAGCTCCATAGTGAAATTGAGTGTTGGTCAATTCCTAAATCATCGTGGGATAAAAGAGTCGGTCACCTTTGTGACACTAAGAGGGTTGAAGATGAAAAACACTTTCTCTTAGAATGTTTGGCATATACCCAGATTAGATCTCAATTTCAAAAGATTTGTCAGACTACCATCCTTCATAGTCTTTTAAATAAGAAAAACTATGGTGATCTTGGAACACGTATCTTAATGTTTTTAGAGCATAGAAATACAATTCTAAAGAATTTCAACTAATTCCTTATCTTGTTTAGATCCAATAAACCAATTCAGTTTTATTAGACATTCATCATCATCATATTAATATTAATAACGATTCTTACACTATATACCATTTCAAAAGAAAAAATAATACCATAAAAAAAAATTGAAAATTAGAACGAAGTGTGTTTTTTTAAATGAAACCTTAATGAAGTATAAATGTTTAGTAATGATTGTCCAAAATCAAAATGCGTCAAGATATGCTTCTCAAGATCATAAAATACTTTGTTACGTAATTTCACAATCATAATTAAAAACGTATTAATAAAATATTCAACTCATTGAGCTAATTGCATTAGCTTATCCAAAACTTCTTGCTCATCTCATTTCAGTTTTATTAAAAAAATTAACAAAATATTCAACTCAATAAAATAATTGTATTACTTGTCAATTTATAATTGTATTACTTATCCAATTAACAAAATATTCATCTCAATAAAATAATTGTATTACTTGTCAATTTATAATTGTATTACTTATCCAATTTTAGATATTGTGGGTAACTAAAATAATAATAAAAAATAGAAAAAGAAAATTTGAATACTTAATGTGATAAAAAATAGAAATAATTTGAATACTTAATGTTATGATAGGAATCTTTTTCGTAGTGACATCTCTGACTATTTATTATTTATTAGTTGTTATGTGATTTGGTTGGATTATATTAGTGACGATATGGTGTTATGTTTTATTTTCTTATTATTGTGGTCAACAGTTATGATGTATTAGTTTTAATTTCTCAATTTTTTTTTTAAAAGATATGCATTCTCTTCTTAAAATCATCTAATTCTTTTACTAATATTGATTGACATGATCTAGATCTCACACCTTGTGATGAAGTAGAACGGAAGCATTCACCAACCATACCTCAACTATATGATACACATCGTAATCATAGTGATAAGATTGCATTCTCTCTCATTACCAATGTATTATTATTCGTATGGCCATACTTACGAGTATAATTGCAACTCTTTCTATAATTCAACAATAAACAAGTACACATGGTAGAATTTTGGATTGATGTTATTAGTAAGAATATGTGTGGTTGGATTGGTGTGAGAGCTTAGATCTCTTGTTTGATGACATATTATTATCTAGTTTCTCTAATTGTATAACTATACAATATTATCATATATAATACTCCATATGATTCATTGACTTAGTGGTAGTCTTTTCTTAATATTTTTGTTGTATTTTTTTATTATTTTTTCTTATTTGAATGTGTATATGGAAGCTTCGGATGGGGTGCCAAGTGGCTAACATGTATATTGACGACTTAATTGCACATGTTGCCACACTTACATCCATATCTCGTAGGATGAGCGATATTCAAAGCTCATACGAGCAAGCGAGACGACATTCTAATTCTGGTTTAATGGTTCCTTTAGTGAAGTAGGGTTGGTAGACTATGATGGGTATGAGATGCATGAGCAAGGTCCCTTCAGCTCCTCCGGTGCCTCACCATTTACTCTGGGTAAGATATGGCTCTTGTCATTCGAATTTGGCTCAGCTCTTATGTTTTGGCTCAACCCATCCATTCTCCTCCCCTTTCTGCAAGTTCTTCGCTAGCTCAGTGTCTGGATTGTTTACAGCAAGTTCTTCGCTAGCTCAGTGTCTGGATTGTTTACACAACCATGCCTCAGGAGCGCGGCAAGCCCAAAAGAGGGCCTTCTTATTATAGCTTTGTATCCAGGCAAAGAAGGCTCCACCGCCTCTCCAAGCGCCTTCAAATTCTCTGGTCCATCAAGACAAGGGGGATGAAGAGCCTCCAATGGTCATTGTGGAAGAAGCCAACATAGTCGATTATCATGCCATGAGACTCCCTTCTGTACATTGTTCCAGAACCCCACGATCCACCCTACACTAGCCATTCCACCCCTGGTGCAGCTGGTGTCTTGAACTGGGCAATTTTCATAATTTAGGAAGAAATCTCATTGGATAAATGCCTTGAGGAGACCCTCCCTCCAATGCTCTGGACCAGGATTCATGCTCCACTTGTTTCCTCTCACTAGAACACCTGGACCTCATCTTTAAGATGCACAGGGACATGCAGGACCAACTACACATGCATGCCTTGCTCAACAACTGTCTCGACTTGTTGAACATCGCTCTCTCAGGCTCGCAAAGTCAACAAAGGTGCCCGACCTGTGCACAATCGTTCGTCTTCGCCCCCATCGATGACAAAGGATTCACTAGTTCATCCATTGCTTAATCTTGAAAAGTTTTTTTTGTTTTCTCTATGCACTATAATTGTCAAAATACTATATGAATTTTCATTTCCAGGTTTAGGACTCTCTCTTCTTGCTCAAATCGTTCAGACAATGAAGCTCCCAACCGCCTGTTCCGATCTCCATTTATTTAGAGGAACATGTGGCATTTTTTTGCATTTAGTCCAGACAACATATCATGCAACCACCTGTTCCAGTTTCCACTTGTCTGACATAACAGGTGACTGGTATCTAGATACTATTTTGTTATGTATGATTGTGATAGCATTATGAGACAATAAAATCTCTTTTTTATTTACAAAATACATAAAAGAAAATGCTTTAATGATAGAAAGACAATGTTGTTTCATATAATGTTGGGATAATGCATTCCTTCGATAATAGAACAAAATTGTAAAAACAAAAAATATTAAGTATACAATGTGCAACACTTCAGTTGGATATTTTTTTTCACCAAAATATCCTTTCCCACAATGTTGTTTCATATAATGTTTGGATAATGCATTCCTTCGATAATAGAACAAACTTGTAAACACAAAAAATATTAAGTATACAATGTGCAACACTTCAGTTGGATATTTTTTTCAACAAAATCTCCTTTGCCACAACATCTTGAGTTGTATCCCTCATAATATCGTGTATCTTGATCCTTGTAATAAAGGAAAGAAAATTATAATTAATCGATGTTTATGTGTCCAAATTATATAATTTCGTTACAATATTATTTAAAAATTAAAGGTGAATTACATTAAGATATCCACAAGATCGAGTAGGAGTTTGTATTGAATTAGAGAATGTAGTTACTTATTTAAAAGTGTTTTTACCTAAAGGAAAGAAAATTATAATTAATTGATGTCTATATGTCCAAATTATATGAAAGAAATAATTTCTTTACAATATTATTTAAAAATTAAAGATAAATTACATTAAGATATCCACAAGATTGAGTAGGAGTTTGTAGTGAATTGGAGAATGTAGCTACTTATTTAAAAGTGTTTTTACCTACATGTTACAAATTCACATGACACAAATTAGATCAAACCATAATTATCATAAATATATAATAAATGTTTTAATATAAATTTGAGTTATAACTTACCTAATCAATGATCCTCTAAGGGTACTTATAGGACTACATTGTGGGTTAGAGAATGATTGATTTTTCTTTAAAGTTTTTCCAACTACACATTCATGTAAATTCATATGTCAATGAAACAAAGAAAAACCATAATATTATTTATAAATATATAATGTTTGGATAATGTATTCCTTCAATAATAGAACAAACTTATAAAAACAAAAAATATTAAGTATACAATGTGCAACACTCATTTGGATATTTTTTTTCACCAAAATCTCCTTTCCCATAACATCTTGAGTTGTATCCCTCAATAATATCATGTATTTTGATTCTTGTAATAAAGGAAAGAAAATTATAATTAATCAATGTCTATGTGTCCAAATTATATGAAAGAAATAATTTCTTTATAATATTATTTAAAAATTAAAGGAAAATTACATTAAGGTATTCACACTATCGAGTAGGAGTTTCTATTGAATTGGAGAATGTAGCTACTTATTTAAAAGTGGTTTTATGTAAAGGAAAGAAAATTATAATTAATTGATGTCCAAATTGGAGAATGTAACTACTTATTTGACAATGTTAAGTATTTTTTATAAATATTTCTATAAAATCATATGAAGGTTTAACTATATATAATGTTTTAATATAAATTTGAATTATAACTTACATAATCAATGATCCTCTAAGGATACTAATAGGACTACATTATGGATTAGAGAATGATTGATTTTTCTTTAAAGTTTTTCCAACTACATATTCATGTAAATTCATATGTCAATAAAACAAAAAACAAAACCATAATATTATTTATAAATATATTATTAACATAATGGTTAACACCAAATTTTTAATATAATATGAAAAATTATATTTTTCATGAAAATCATCGAGACAATTGTTTGTTGATACAATATTTTATAGAGAATTAAATAATGAACCTAACATTTTTAGAGTTTTCCAAAACATATCCCTGTAACATGCAAATGAAATAAAGTAAAATTAATAATATTGATTATAAACATATCATTAAAACAATTATTAAAATAACATTTTACAACTACCAAAACTTCCCCTTCCCTCCCTAAAAACAACAACAATAAAAAATAAAAATAAACGTTGCTTAATTTTATGACATAATTAATCATGGGACGATACCTCTTTCCCTAAATATGTCTAAAGTGAAACTACTACGCACTATGCTCCTTACAAAAATAATTTAATTTTTGGGCATGACAAGTGCTCCTAAAATTTTGCTGCAACATTAAAAAAGGAAGCTGTAATATATACGAGGTTGTCTCCATCATATTGTGGATGTGGTGGGATAGTGGGCCACTACATGAAGTGAGCGTGGGGACAAAGATGTACATCAAACCACTTGATGGACGACCTCACCTACCATTCCATGTAGCTTCATTTAAAAAGGAAATGGGAGTCATATTTTAATGAGTTCATCCCTAGAAGTTTCTTAAAATCCCACAATAGTGGAATAATAAAAGTAATATGTCAATCAACATGTCATATTAACCTATACATTTGATTGGTGTAACTCTCATCTATACATTTGCCTACATAAGCCAATCAAGATAGTGATTACAATGCTATCAATCCTTATTTTGGAATAAATAATTCAATTATGCATATCCCAATCAAGATAGTGATTACAATGCTATCAATCCATATTTTGGAATAAATAATTCAATTATGCAAAGGATTTGTTTCCAACCACATGGTCTACAATGTAAGTATTGGTTTCTAGAGTCAATAAAATAAATATAATTAGACTACCTTCAAAGTGAGAGAAATGGAACGTTAAAGTAGATTGGGGTGGGTTTTTTTTTTTTTAACAAAAATGGTTATATTTTATTAGAAAAAATAATGCAGTGTTGTTGGTCAACAATTTAATATATCATGTGTTCAAGGCTTTTAGCAAAGTTTTATTCTTATATAAAATTGCATCTTCACTACAAGATGTTTTATTTAGATGTCTATAGTACTGTTTTAAGACATTTCTATACACTACTACATATGGGGTCAAAATTTGACAAAAACTTTCCATGATAAGGATAAATTCAATCATATTGTCATAAATTACGATATACTATTAAAATTTAATCATTTTTTTATGGGTGCCCCGATGAACGTCATACTTCCAGTGAACTTCTATATCTATCGATCTTTCGACGAATGTAGAGAATGCCAACTACCCATTTGAAAATAGTTTAATGGTCATTGACTTGGTCAACTTTGACATAGTTGTCGTTCTTTGGAAGATCGACGATGGTGAGTGTTTTCAACTATTTTAGTGTAGGTGCGACAGTTAAATAAAAGTTTTTTATGTGCATTGTTTGTTGCGTGATTTATCAGTCTTTTTTCTATGTGCTACTCGCCTCAAATCCAATTCTTGATCTACATAGCTCGGATTTTGTACTTTGAAGGTTACAAATTATTAATATTACTTTGTCTCTTTTTTAAATACTCAAATTGGATCCCTAACCCTTAGACCCATTTTCATTGGGGGACACAAATTGTTGCCTAGGAAATAGGTATGAACATGTCTACTCAATTCAATTTAGTTCTCTTTTATTGTTTGATTTTATTACTTGCTTATAGTCAAGCTTTG
>CBVK0100760910.1:0-10235 GCA_900067695.1 Picea abies | reverse complement strand
ATCCAACAATATCATAAAATAGATACTATGGGTATTTGGGTGATATAATCGAGTGTGACTTTAAATCCTTCACGTTAGTTCTGTTTGAGGTCAAATGGTACAGGTTACAAAGTGATGAATGTGATCTAGTTAGAATTTTTTTTTTATTTATTTTTTGACAATAACGACTATTTTGAATTAGTGGCCGACACACTAGATGTCAGGTGCTTTACAACTTATGGAAACCATTAAAAATACAAGCCAGGAATTTGACGTAAAGGTCTTAATGATCAGGGTATGGAAGCTGCAACTTCAAGAATGGAATTAGCTGCTTTCCCTCCTCATTTCCTTCGTCCTGCGTTGACTTCTTTTTGGAACATTCTTCAACCAACTTATCAATTTTGGTTTCAAGCTTGCTAAGAAGCTTTCCAAAATCACCATGCACAATAGATACATCCTTGAATTGGGGAAGCTTTCCAAAATCACCATGCACAATAGATACATCCTTGAATTGGGTTTTCGAGTCGGATGTTATTTCCTCACACAGGTCTTTGAGGTCCTGGAGTAGATGTTTGTATCTATTTTCTATGGCGAAGTCATTATTTTGCATTCTTCTTGCTTGTTCTTTGACCACAACATTCAACTTGATGAGCTCTAGATGCAATTCTCCCAATATTTCATCCAGTGAAGGCCTGGATTTGGAGCTGGAGGCCATTAATATGCCTTCTCAACCCTTAGATTATGCCCCTGCCTGCATAGGGTGATTTTTCCTCTCTTGATAGATCGAGTGTTGAAATAGCTTTCGCGCCCCAACTTCTCTGTGGCTCTGCCCTTCGATATGGCCTCCCCTACCTTCCCTGAAACACCTCGTTCTCAAAAATAGCCTCTGCACACCTAGGAATCATGAGTTTCTCTTCATTTCGGTATGGCCTCCACCTTCAGGCCTGCAAAATCCATACGGAGTACTGACGACAATCTGGCAATAGGATTTGCAAATCACACTTGGAGACTGGCGAAAAATGGATTTGCATGTAGTTGTTTTGATGCTTTCCTGTCAAACGACCAACGTCCAATCGCGCCTTTGAGTGGGTTATGAGTGCCTTTTGTTAACTATTATTCTAGGGAATGGGAGAAAATGTTCCAACTTCATTCACTAACAGCTTGGCCTTGTCCATTTTCACTCCTCTATTTGCTTCGAAGTCAGCTTGATTATTTAGCCCTCGCAAAATGTGGTAGAAATTGATCTTCTAGAATTTCTGCAACAACAGGAATAGTTTCCTAAGAAATTGACTAAGTTTGAGGTTGTTTGGCCTCCTTCTCGTCTTCATGGCTTGAATGATTACTTTGGAGTCTCCGAAGACCACCAAATTTTGGATGCTTTTGGAGGCGGCTAGTCTCAAGCCCTGCTAGAGTGTGAGTGGCTCCACCATGTTGGTTTCAACTCCTAGTCCCCAGGAGTAGGTGACCTCCAGCATACCCGAGGGGTTGAGGAGGATTAATCCTCCAATGGCCACTCCAGGGTTCCCTTTCGATGCTCCATCGAAGGTCAAACTGTGCATTCCAAGCCTAGACCTCCATTTGATGAAGTCTTGTTCTCCCATCCTGACTTCTCGACTTTCTTTCAAGACTGAATTGGTGGCTAATCAGAGATGGAGGTTTGGGACAATCTCTTTTAGCCACTATTCCTCTTCTTAGGCAAGGGTGTCTACGTTCCGAAGCTTGGTCTAGGCTTCTAGAGCCTCACTCAGTAGTGCTTTGATTTTCAATGCAACTTGGAGAGAATTGCAACTTTTCTAATTGAATATCATGTTGTTCCTTTCCAGCCAAATTTCCCACATTACAAACTTGGGAAGCCACATATAGCTTACTTTGAGAAGATCCTTTTCTCTCAAGGAGAAAGGGGAGCATATCTCCCAAGTGCTCAGTAGATCCTAGGTCGAGGAGGGCAATGGTAATTTGTCAGGACCCAACATTACTATGTTTTCCCAAACCTCTTTTGCAAAGGGGCAATTTAGTAGTAGGTGGTCGGTAGTTTCCTCTTCAGAAGTGCAAAGAGGGCATCTTGAGGGACCATGCCAGCCTCTTCATCTTAAGTTTTCGCTAGTCAGGATTCTTTTGTGTGCCATTGTCCAGATGAACATGTCAATTTTGGGGATTGACTTGTGAGACCAGATAATCCTCTAGGGCGTTGGGTCTAGTGGAACATGGGGGATAGCTTGAAGAAATTTGTAACCTGCGGCTGCAGAGTAATTTCCAGTGACTGTGCCCCATCCTCTTTTATCCTTTATCGAGGCTCTCACGGGGGATTTCCCTTGCAGCATCTCCAACAGGTTTTTGAATTTGACTTCATGGGTTTATGGGTAGTTCCTAGGTCCCATTCTTTCCAGATTCCTACCTCGTTTTCTTCCCATTTAGAAATATCCCAGAGCATGTGAAGGTTGGAGGAGTGGAGCCATGCTTTGATATTGGCCAATCCTCCTTGGATTTCTAGCGATAGCTCCCCTAGGATTGAATCCGTCTAGATCCTTATGGGTTTCCCATTTCCAGGGATCTAGGTGAGCTTGGAATTGAAGTGGATTAAGGATCTACGACAGAGGGTAAGGATTGGCAAACCTTTCAAGACCTTCGGTGGACATTCCAGGCATCTGATGCATTTCCCTAGGATGTATTTTTTCTAAAGGGCTTCCTTGCTCCATGAGTATATGCTAGAGACTAGACTTGACATAATATTTTCCCCCATCGCTAGATTTTGGGTAGCGACGTCTATGATTTGGAGGCCTCCTTCTAGAATCAGTTTTTTTAATTTTTCCCATCTTACTAGATGAATTTTCCTCTCAAATTGATTCCCACCTTCCCACATAAATATTCTCAATAGAGTGTCTATCTTGTTGACGATGTTTTTTTGTGCAAGAAGTGTTGAGTTTTGGTAGATTGGGAGACTTGTCAGGACGGATTTCAATAGGACAACTTTCCCAGCAAGATTTAACCAAGTCGCCCCCCAGGATTGAATGCGGGCCTTCATTTTGTCCAAGAGAGGAGTCCATTGGACCAGCTTGAGAGTGGCTTTGAATATTGGGATCCCAAGATATTTGAAACTATCCCAAGTCGTTGAGCCCTCCATTCCTAATACCCTAGTAATTTCCAGCATCTCTCTTGGGGAGCAATTCCAGTTGTAGACTTTGCACTTTTGGTCATTAGTTTTGCTACCTAAGACTTCCTTGTAGCGGTCTAGCTCCTGCTTGAATTTTCTAGCTGTTAGGACATTGGCTCCACCAAGGAGGATGGTATCATCTGCAAACTGCACATGGTTGATGTCTTTGATGATTGTCACAATTCTGAGGCCAAGAATGGAGTGGATATGTTGACGATGTTCCAGTTGGAAGCTTAAAACTGAGGCTTGGATGACATACAACAATGGGGACAGGGGGCAACCTTGTCTTAGACCCCTGGAGGCTTGGAAGTACGGTGTTGATCAACCATTTACCAACAGGGAGATCCACGGAGCGGCTATGCAGGCTTTGATCCAGCTTATAATATTTTCGGTGAATCCCATATTTCTCATTACTTGGAAGAGGAAATCATATCTTATTCTATTGAAAGCATTGGCTAAGTCTATCTCAATGATCATCCCTTTTTCTTTGCACTGGGTGCTGGATTGTAATGCTTCTTGGACCAGCACTATGTTGTCCAGGATTTGGCACCCTTTGATGAAGCCTCCTTGGTTTTATGGAATGATGCCTGGCATAATGACTTTGAGCTTGGTCGCTATGATATTTGTGACTATTTTGTAGCTAGTGTTGCAGAGGGAGATTGGTCGAAATCAACTAAAATTGCTCGTTCCTTTTTCTTTCAGTATCAGCACTAAAAATGTTGAGTTTGTGCTTCCCCCGAGTTTGAGGCAGTTTTGGGATTTCTGAACCATTCTTAGCAGATCTTTTTTGATGACTGGCGAGCAAGATTTGTAGAAGCGGGTTGTGAAGTCATCAAGCCCGGGGGCCTTATCGACTTCCATATTATCCAGTGCCTCCTTGAGCTCTTGAAGTTTTATGGGGGTCATTAGCCTTTGATTGTCCTCATCCTTCAATTGATGGGGGACTAGCGACAAAGGATAGGAGGTGGAGTCTATTGGAGCTTTGTTTGGGGTTGAGTATATATCTTTGTAGAAGTTGTGAGCAACTTGTTTTATACCTTTGAAGATGGTAACCTCTTTCCCTTGGGAGTGGATTTATTTAACCATTTTAAACTAATTCTGAAATTCTGCATGCTTTTGGATGTAGCTCATGTTCTTGTCTCCGGCTTTGAGCCAGAGAATTCTTGAAATTTGATGCCAATATTCTTCCTCCTCCCTGCATGCACAATGGAGTTATTTTTGGAGATCAACTTCTTAGGTTAGCTACTCTTGAGAGGGAGAATCCTATTCAATTCTTAGTTGGAGGCTCTCGAGTGATTCTTCAATTCCTCTTCTCTTGGAGGATGGAGAAGTGAGGGTTCTGGCCCAACCTTTGAGTGCTTTCTTGAGAATTCACAGTTTTTCTTCCCAAACAAAGAACGGGGAGCCATGGATTTGAGAATTCACAGTTTTTCTTCCCAAACAAAGAACGGGGAGCCATGGATCTGGGCGCTCTAGGCGTTGGCAACAAGTTCTTGAAAACCCACTTGATGGATCCATAGTGGGCTGAACCGGAAGGGGATGGGGCCGAGATTAGCATCAGAGGAGAGTTCTGGAAGGATTGGCTTGTGGTCGGAGATATAGTTGAGGAGGATTTTGGAAGAAGCCGCTAAACCAAGAGTGAGGAAGGAGGATTGGATGAGGAACCTATCAAGACATGCTACAATGTTCCCCAGGCCGAATCTTTTATTTGACCAGGTGTACTTCCCTATGATTGGCTCCATATCTTCCAATTCCCAGTCCATGATGAGGTCTTCCACCCATTCTCTAGCTAGGTCTCTGAATAGAGATTATCTTCCAATTCCCAGTCCATGATGAGGTCTTCCACCCATTCTCTAGCTAGGTCTCTGAATAGAGATCCCCCTTTTTTTTCTGAAGGGGAAAGTGTGATGTTGAAGTCGCTCGCGATTATTATATTCTCAGTGTTTCGTTGGTTCAGGAAGGACTTTAAGGAGTCCCAACAAGCTCATTTCTCAGAGAACTGAACTGACACGTAGATATTGGAGAGGCTAATGAGATGGCCTGATTCTTTGTGGAGGAGTTTGGTGAAGATCCAATGAGGGATACCTTCTTCTTCCATCAGATCCAGTTTTGAGCTGTCCCAGAAGGTGTCGCTTCCCCCTGAGGATCCTCTAGCACTAGGTGCTTTCCCTTGGCCTTTTTTCCAAAAAAATTTACTTGCTTGGAGGAGATCAGGTTCCTCCATTTTCGTCTCCTAGATGAGAAGGATTGTAGGCATCGTCATACGAATGATATCTTTTAGGGATTCTTCTTTTAGTTTGTTTCCTAGCCCACTGCAATTCTAGGAGACGTAGTTCATTATTTACTCGGTTGAGAGGCGTTGGCTCCTTTTCGAGCTAGGCCTTGTTTTTTGGTGTTGCGTGTGTTTACCATTCCTTTGAGGGTTTTTTGGGACCCTTGCAAGACGTCCAGATAATTTTTCTCTTCTCTTTCTTTTTTATTGGATTTCCTTCCTCTGGTAGATTTTTCTAGTGTGATCTTGGAGCTACTTGTGTCGGAGTATTCTTCATCGGACACTTCTTCAAATTCTGAGGCTAGGTTGATGTGTTCCTCATCTGTGTCTTTCCATTTGGTTGAACCTTCAGGGGATTATGTATCGGCCATTTCCTCTCCTTTCCCTTTCTCCTTAGGATCAATCAACTACTCTTATTGGGCCTCGACTCTGTTGCATGCGAGCGTATTTGCTAGTTAGGCCTCTAGGGCTTCATTGGTGGCTTGAGGGATTGGGGCTAGGCCTGTATTCTTCTCTTTCAGCTTTGGATTTGATTTGGTTTTCTTGGGTTGTTTCCATCCTCCTTGTCTATTGGTTGGGCCTTTGGGCAGTTCCTTTGGAAGATGCCATACTCATGGCAGCTCCTACATTTGAATGGTAAATATTCGTAATCTAGCTTTTGATAATGTTTCCTGTTAGCACTCTGTAAATTTTGTTCGACTGAATAGACAAACGACAGAGGTAACTGTTTCAACCAAATTTAGAGCTGATGCACTAGCCTGCTCAACTCAGAGAGGGCTCTCTCGTGTCACTTGGTATATCTATGGAAATTGGTGGCTAGTTTCGGGTTGTTTGGGAGTTTTTATAAATTTGCTAGTAAAGAAGGAGAAGAACACTTTGGGCTATGGAGTCGGAAATAAATAATACATTTTCATACCTGAGGACTATTTAGAGGAGAAAGGATAAATCATGTAGTGAGTCCACGTTTATATGAAAATTTTGCATGGCATCGGAAGAAAAAGAAACATATAACTACATCGGAGCATTACAGAAATGAAATCAGACATAGTTTGGAAAGAGATAAACATGATCTAAATTGCTAAGCCAAGAGCATCGAATGATGAATTATGGGCCTTTAATCCTTCAATTTAGACAAGAAGAAGTGTAAATGAAATATAAGCTCACAGGAAACACATACTATGAAAAGAGACAAGACTTGTATCACTTCCAGTTAGAATCTTTTCATAAACAGTCTAAAATCCAGCTCTGCATCTATATATTCATAATAAACCCGAAATTTACAAAGGTCCTCCTGCACATAGGGCAGGCTCCCCCCCTCTTTCTTCTTATTCTCTTAGATAATATATATAGAGAGAATATTTCTTCATGGAATAAAAAACATTCAGACTTCTTGTCATTCCAGGATTAGAGGTCAGTTACAAATGAGAAATGATTTGTAATAATTGCTACCCTTATTTAGAGAGACCATTAGAAACATGTTCATCATATTTAGATGCCATCTGTCCAAAACTTGTTGGGAGGTACTTGAGAAAATATTTTAACCTAGCGATCTCATCCTTTAGAGTATCCAGCCAGACTGGTTCATTCTCTCCAATACTTTCAGCCGTTTCGACTATGACCTCTCTCTTCTGTCTTTTGGTCCATTTCTTTTTTACAGCTCGCCTGTTGATGACTAGATATTTCATAATGGGATTAAGACTGACTTCCAATCCAAAATCTATAACAGGTTTTGTATGGAACTTTGTCACCAATATACGTGCAATTGCCCATTATTTATTGCTCGTAGGTAAACTTGCCACGTTGCATGAATAACCGGTTTTACTAGACGTAGATCGGTCCATGTATCATAGTTTCATAAACACCAAAATGTTCTTACAGAGATCAGAGAGTTTAGAAAATTGGAAATTACTTCGCTCACGGATAAAAATAATGCCTTCATACTTGGGAAATTATAGAGTTCCAATCATGAGACGCTAACAGATTTGTTGACAGGTATGTTGATTTACCATGCTTGGCCAATCCATTTCAAATGATTAGTGTTCGAGTTCGTTAAATGGCGGCGTTCACCTAACATTATATGGTTGTGAAGTACCAAACGAGTGAGATAGAGTGATTTCAACCAACCGCCACTAGCACTCCAAGCGTGTTTGATTTGACGTATAGGAACACGTGATATCGGGGTTTTGGCAAAAGTGGTTTCAGACCACCTACCTTTCACCCCGACATACCTCTGGAGGTGACGTGTGTCCATCTTGAAAACCACAATGGTTTCCCCGATCCGCCTCTATATAGTTAGGTCATGTGTAAGTTTGTCGTCCAATACAGGCTCCAACCCTTGATCTAGGTTGTTTTATAATCAACGGTCTATAGAGGTTTACCTTTTTGTGCCTTCACTATACTTGCCTTTACACCGCCAAGCGTGTCTCGGTTCTCTAAATTATCAATTTTCCAAACTATCAATCTCCCACGACGATGTAAATTCTGTTAACTTCCTCACTCCTAGATCTTGTCTAAAAAATGTTACGGTGACAACATAGGCTCCAATTGGGGATGTTATCCTCCCTGTGAGGTAGCAAAGAACCTGTAGACCCGGTGCCCAATCCCTTGGGATTATCCCAAACATGTGTGTGGGCCTCGTTCCTACCCTCTCACTGGTGTCTGCTGTAGTCTAGACTCTGCACGTCGTTCTCAACTAAACACTGGATATACCACTGAAAACTAACTGTACAATACTGGAAATAAAAACTAAAAGTGTTTGTCTAACAACCTTACTCATATCTACTCTAACCACTGAAAATGAGCCATTAATCAAGTGAAATCAAAATGCCAATGAAACCATGTGAGCATTTTATCCACTGTCCATTTATCTTGCAAAAACTTGCTCCAAATCTTGTTGACTGATATTTCAAAATTTTCATCCATGATTTTCAAAAAAGTAAAAACATTTGGATTGTTTGTTTCTTTTAATAGGATTGTGAATGGATCTTTCAGAATATGCATGAAGCAAACATCACGTGTCACTCCTTCCACTGCATCTTTGTTCTGGGGTGACTTAACTTGTCGACTTCTAAAAAACTGATAGAGTTGTTGAGAAGTTCAGTAGCAAAGATTCCCTAAATCATAAAGAAACCAAAGCTGGAAAGCATCATCTGGTGTGAAAATATTCACATCTAGTATATACATTGATTTGTTGAAATTCATTGTTATTGGTAGACTCTGATCATAAACCTTTCTCATATAATGAGTCTTGAGATCATGAATCACATGAGATAATGGTTTCTTTTTGGGTCTCAAGATAGAAAAACAAGATTCTTCCACAAGGGTTGGCTCGTTGTTTGGAGTTTTCATGGGAAAAACTCCAAAATCTCCATCCATATCCAGGCTATTCAGAAATAAGGCCATTACGTCATTTGGGAAGATAGGAAACCTTGAAATACCTTGTTTTGTGGGCAATATTGCTGGACATCTGCATTAGTCCCAGGACAAAGGAAAAGACTCTTGATAAAAATTTCTTGATCGGCTTCTTCCTTAATCTGACGATTAAGCTCTGTTTGAAATTCTGGATTGAAATACCCTTCCAAGAGATGATCGTGCAGTGCATGTGAGTGTAGTCAATTTTCTTTATTGATGCCGACCCTTTCGTGTGAAACAGTGCTACTGTGGATATAATCAGAAGTCCCTATCCTTTCTGAAATTTCAAAATTTTTTCTTAACCATTCAAAGGAAGAAAAACATAAGGGAGGAGAGTTTTCACCTGTAAGCCTGATGCTTTCATCGCTTTCAACTTCATGATTAGATATTTTATGATTTGAAACTCCATTTCATTTCAATAATTCGAATGATGAAAAACATAATGGAAAGGTTTTTTCACCTGATTCGCAACCTTCTTCATTCTTCTCAGTATTATCATAGGTAAATTTTTCCATCTTTTTGGGATTTTGGATATGCTCACCTTCGGCCTTTTTTTGGACTAATGAATGAATTTATGAATCTACAAATTTTTCTTTAGAACAAAGAACAAGGTTATAAAGCGTTTGAGAAGAGCGTTCTAATGTCTTGTTAATCTATTTTGTTGGTTCGGTGTGACTTTGTAGTGGCACAAATTCGCTTACCTCAACAATTTGAAAGTAGTGAAGCATAGAGGTAGAGAGTCTTTTTTCATTGACCTGATGTCCTAATCCCCATGCTCTTGCTGAAAAAGAGATTCTTCAATATTATGATCATCTTCATGTCTGTCATATATAGGTAAATCAGCATCGCATGCAACGTCATCCAATCAGAACAGACCTGGAAAATTTATTGGTTCAACAAACTGATTTTCAAACTGATCCTCCTGACTGTCTACAAAATGACCAGCTTCCTTCTTATCATGAGGTGGCTCAGAGGCTAGGGAAACACCTTTTCTTTTAAAAAATGTAGTGTGATTTTTAACACGATCAAAAGCATTTGAGACTTCAAGAGGGTTTATGATGTTATCCATACTACGCTTAAGATTCCAATTGACTATTTCATGTTCATATTAACTTTTATTTTCTTTGGCATTTAAATCGTCATTTTGGATTTGTTTACATGCTTGGATGTTGTGCTAAATATCCTGGGCATCATCAAACATTTGTTGTAAGGATTTGGGTCTCCTTTCCATAAGGAGGAAAGACAAATCTGGATGAAGAGTTGTCATATAATGGAACATGGAAGCTGCTTCAGTGGGTTGAATTTCTTCAAGCAATTTGTAATAAATACTTGAAAACCTTCTACTGAACATAGAGATAGCTTCGTTGTTCTGCCATTTCAAGGCATAGAACTCTGCAAGTTGTAGCTCCAAAGATTTCTTCT
>CBVK0100760904.1:0-18455 GCA_900067695.1 Picea abies | reverse complement strand
CAAAGGTTTAACAATCAAATATATCCAAATGCGCAATCAGGGTAAGATAATGCTCAAGAACATAAGTTTGAGACAACCTTTAGCAGTCATGTGATAAACCAGTGATCAAGCGTCTTTTCAGCAAATCAACCAAAAACGATGACAATCTAAGCAACGAAAAAGGTGTTTTCCCACTTGCAGTTGCGAAAACTAAAACGAAATTGAATTTTGATTGTCGCAAAAATGAGATGAATGTCTAGAAGCACAGTGCGACAATGATTTGTCATGATACCACAAGGGGTGTAGGCAGATTTTTGAGAGAAATCAAAAAAATGGGTTGGCTGCCAACACTATCTCTGTTGAATGGCCATTTCTCTACTTACCTGTGCATTTTTATGCATTTCGTCATGGCTAATTTTGGGTTGTTGAATTTCCTTTCTGTCACATGCTCTAATTTGCTCAAAACCCCTATTCATCTCATTTCTTACACTTTTTTCCACTGTCTTCATTTCGTGTTGTAACTATCTTACCAAAATGTCCTTCTGCTTCAATTGTTCTTTCAGATTCCCAACTGAACAATTATTTGTTGTGGCAAAAGCTCCCAATTTGCGTGCCACTTCCATATTAAAATCTGCCTCCTCAAGAGCTTGTCCATCAAATACCACCCTGTGTCTCTCAACATTTTCACCCTCCCTTTGGTGCGTCTCTCTTTTTACTACAACCCTCCTCTTCTTGCTGAAGAAGAAGTTGGAAGGGGGCATTTCTTCAACCGAAATGGGAGTAAGATATTCTACAAACACTACTTCAGTACTTGGGTTCCCCTGACTGATCTGTAAAGGGGTCAAATACATAATAGGGTCACCTATTTGGGTGGTCTGTGGTTTCCCTGTTGTATTAGTAGCCAGGTTTTCTGGTGTAGACAACAATGCATCCTGTCCCTTTTTTATCAAAACTTTAGCTTGAGCTTTTGTTTGATCATCAGGTTGATCTGATGGTGCAGTATTTGTTTTCTGTGTCAAAACCTTCGTTTTCACTAGGTTTTCTTGAATGCTTTGTCCACTAGAACTTCTTTCTTCTAACTTCTGGGTTCCAACTTCGTGTGTGGCTGGAGATGTCATAACTTCTCCCTATTATACTTTGGGCAGACCATTTCTCCGGTTTTTCTGAAAATTATGGAACTCGGTCGATTTTTTTGGAGCCAGAGTCTGGACTCAGCTCAATACTTCCTTATAAGATCATGCTCCTTGGAATATTTCATCATGTGGGGAATCTTCATGCTCGTATCTCTTTAGATTGTAAAGAGCCATGTGATTTCTCACGATCTTATGGGGATCGTGTTTCTTGAATTCAATGTTTATAAGCTTAATTTCCTTTAGGGTCGCGGCCTCTACCTTTGAGTGTCCGAAATCTAATAGTGAGAAAGTACTAACCTGCAAAGGAAAGGTGGGCCACACCTTTTTTTGCACTACCTTTAGCTCTTTACTGATTCCTCCTAGCATTGTTTGATGTGTTACCTCTCGGCACACCAATCGATCTGGTAGAAACATTGGTAAGGCATGCGAAGGAACGAAACATCCAAAAACCTTGATGTAAGAGAAGTGTTCCTCAATGTACCAATCCACTATTTTTTCGAGGTTGGCCACTATCTGGTCTGAAATCCTGGGAGGTGGGAAACCATATATAGTGATATGCATTGGCACCACCACAAAGTTACATATTTCGTAGAAGAAATCCTTTGTTTTATCCTCCCACAAGTTGGAATGATAGAAGTTTATTGGTTCAACGTTGGTCGGAGTCCGGCTCCAGCCCATCAAAGGAAATGGCGTCATAAAACAAACGATGTCCATAAGGAATGTCGACATGTAAAATGGGGCAGGTCATCCTTTGGCTTTCAATGATTGATATTCTATAATATCCTTGGCTAAACTGTCTGATAATATCTTGGCCCGATTGAAAGAAAATCCCTCTGCAACTTCGTGCATGATCAATACCCATGATAACATGAAGTGAGTAGAGTTTTCTTTGCCGAAAATTCTACATAGAATCATGGCCACATACATCATATGAGATTCTAATGATGTTGTGGCATATATGCCATGGGTGTCTTCTCTAAATTTCTCAGGGCGTTCCCACCATTTCTTGATCAAGTCAGGGTAATTATTTACACCTTATGCGCACTCTTATTCATCGAACTCTTTTAAGAAAGCGGCATTATAACTGTGTTTGAATGTTGGGGATAGTTTGTACATCACCTGTATATGTTCTAGTCGGAAATATCCAACAACAACTATCTGTGAATTGTGGATGGTCCTGGTCGAAACGTTAACGGTCTCAAGGGCCCGGCCTATCATGTTGTTATACAGCATGAGCCTCGGCCGCCTGGCTATTTTATGCAGCTTTGATTGGGCTACGTATTTGAGCTTCATTTCCTACGTTTCGGTCCCTTCATAGTCTGACTCTTTTGGACAATTGATCAGCTCATATTGCAGGACATCAAATACCTGTGTCCAGGTTTTCACGGTATCTACAACTCTTGGCGATGTGTCTGAGAGGACATCTGTGTTTTGGCTTGAGCTCTCACCAGCCGCTTTAACAATTTTCTGCGGAGCCATGATAGTAGTAAACTCAGCACTGTGTTACCTGTTACAGAAAAATGGGCAAAACTTCTTATCTTGCTAAAGCTTGCTTTTGTGAAAACACAAATGGAATTCAGAATTCAGTATCCTTTTTACCTTAAGTGCATCAATTTGTGTATACCTTTACTAATAATGTATTCACTTGCCTTAATGAAAATATTTAGGCGGTGTTCTGAGATCTTATTTGAAATCATTGCCATCAATCGATTATTAATGCCATTAATGGTTGGTGGTTCGTGATCGGGATATGTGAAATAATATTTGAATTTACCCAACTACGATTTAATGAAATATTAAGATGAGATAATAGTGTTTATCCCATTAACTAATCACGTTTAACCTTAATTCTTTTTGAGATTTCAAACCTCGGGATATCCGATAATAGCTTGATAAATGATTTCTGAAGCTCGAAACCACAAAGTGATTAATTATTCGCTAATTGTCTTCAATATTTAATTAACTCTGCTTAACGTTTAAGACATTTAGAGAGTTCGGGATTTGTGAATTTAGAATGTGATGGATGGTGAATATCTGAACTCCGAGTGTGTGAAGCTATCAATTACCTTTAATTGAGATTAGTTTATTTAACCAAGGTTTAATAATTCGGGACTTCGAATTTTGTATATTTACAAGTTAGAGTTCTATCGCTTTCCCAAAGGGCCGCTTCCCACAGTGACGTGTTAAATCTTAAGAAGGTATACGTGTATAGGGTGACTAGGATCTTTCGAACACTTTTTGTGTATCGGGACTTTGAAGGCGAGACATGTTGAAACACCTGCAGTGTGAAACTATGAAACTCGAAACTCTGAAGTATTCTATAGGGGTTTGACCTTTTAATAATCAGGCGGCTCCAAAATAACTCCAGAAAAAGGATCGTTCGATTAAATGAAAAACTTCATCAATGGTGAGAATCAAGCGTACTTTATTCTTATTTTGACTAGGAAAGAAAACTATTTAAAGTGTAAAGTTTAGAAATATATATGTGTTCCAACATAGGCTCCATCTAGGGATCGTGTCTCCCTACGAGACGTAGAAGAACAGTAGACCAAGTGCCTTTATTGGGTAAATGGAGTCATTATTTCATTTATGTGAAACACATTCAGAAAAGGATCATATTGAGAAAAGGAGTTTCGCCCGAACTTAGAAAACCTTTAAAACACATCGAATCATGACCTTCAGTTAGGCTATTTGAAATTCCTCTTTCTTAAAACTGTGTTCAGATTTTCTTAAGATAATCAAAGTAACTTTAGCAGAAATATCAAGCTTTGATTGATTTCGTTTGCATCAAGGTTAAGTCAATGCATCATATTTTCTTAAGGAGATCCCTCGTTGGTTCAAAAAGTAAATAGTACTGAAAAAGAATTAGATGTCAGAGTATATCATGTAGATACGTATGACATCTATACAGATATCATAGAAATTGCTTCACTGCCAGCGAGCATGTTCAGTACCTCGGTGAAGTTATCTACTTCTCCCATTGAATTTCCTTTCACCACTTCAATTAGTAATTTTTCATTTAAATGTTGAGATGAGGGAAATCATTTAATGAATTTCCTTTCATCATCTCTTGGACTAGATGGGGGTAATCATTTTATGAATTTCTTTTCACCATCTGTCTTATATTTTAATACATGAAGTGGGGGCAATCAATATGTATGTAATATACAAGGGATCATATCTGTTTAAGATATTCAAGGAAAGGTCTGTCATAATTTTTTAGTATACTTTGAAATTAATTGTCTTTCAATCTTCAATACTTCTTCACCTATCGAGAAGATTTTAAAAGGGATTTTAAATTTAGGGATCAACCTTGAGCGAACTAGTCAGTTTAAAACTAGATAAGAGAGCTAAAGTTATTAGGATTAACCTAAACATACGTTCTTTTAGTTAAGTTGAAATGGATGTATGAATTTTCACCTAACATTATTTTGAAGACATGTTTCTGAGTTTTCAAAGTTAAGGTGAAGTCTTTTCTCTCTATGAAGACCAGGGAGAGGTATTGAGAATCATAGGAAAATAAAATTTGAGGATGGGCAGGATAAAACAGAAATAATATTCAAATGTTATGTTGTGAACAAGGTCAATCCCACACAAGTTTGTTCATTGGTTCTCATATTTTCTTTAAGGTCTTTTTATTCTTATTTTCTTTTTTATAAGTTTTATTTCATTTTTTATTTTATTTTAATTTTAATTTTAATTTTAATTTTAATTTTATCAAAACTCATAGAAGACTTTTAGGATTAGGTTGTTATTCTTATATTCCTCTGGTTGTTTCTCAGGTGACAATATGTATATATGAATGAGACTCTTTCCGTACTTAGTAAGATATCCTTGAAAATTTTAATTCGGGTCGGTAGGGTAAAAGTTCATACCTTAGATTTTTCTTTATATTTTCAATCAAGTAAATTGTTCATTTATCACCTGTTTTCAGATAAAGCCAATGTTCTGAAGAGTAAGTGTTGGTTTCCGATACATATTTATCTCTCGACTATTAGTAAGTATTCTCCCTGAAAATAACATGAGAAATGTCAAAAACTTCTGCAGAAAAGAAATGATATGAGTTACTTGTTTTTATATTTTTGTTTTTATGAAATCAACAAACCTGGCCTTATTTACAATGAAAGTAAAAACTTACCAAAGAAACCAAAATTTTCAAATCAAAACATGAAAATCAAACCGGTATGTACAATGGGAGTTTGGAATTTGATTATTGCATGAAGTGTTTCAGGTAACACCCGTTGATAGGAGCGCTAAGGATTTTCCCATCGAGGTTTTCTAATAAGAATGAGTTCTTTCCATCGGAAGCTACAACCCTGAAAGGCCCACACCATATGTGATCAAAATTTCCATGCTTTCCATCATCTTCTTTCCTAGCATCCCATTTCAAAACTAGGTCTTTAGGAAGGAACTCCCTATCTTTAGCTTTTTTGTCAAACAAGGCTTTCATATTTTCTTGATATCTCTAAAGTTTCTCGTCCACCTCGGCCCTATTTTGCTGGACTTCAATTAACTGATTTATTCTTTTGGTAACATCGTTCGGATCTTCCTTCGTGTCTTGCCAAAGATTCATTACGGGTAGAGCGAGATTTATGGGGAGGACCGCGTCTATGTCGTATACCATTTGGAAAGGGGACATTCCGATCGATTTCTTAGTGCCAATGTGATTTGCCCACAAAGAGTATTTCAAATGAACATGCCAGGCTTTCTTGTTTTCAGTCAGCACCTTTTTTATTATAGTGATTAGGCTCGTATTCGATGACTCGGCTAATCCATTTCCCTGAGGATAGTAGGTTGTGAAATTCCCTAGTACGATGTTGTACTTTTGACAAAAACTAACCATCGCCATGGATTTGAAAGCTTGGGCATTATCCATGACTATATTCCGGGGATAGTCGAACCTTGATAAAATGTGTTCTTCTAAGAAATTGATCACCACTGAATCTGTAGCATTTCGTGTCAGAATGGCCTCTACCCATTTAGTGAAATAGTCTGTGGCGGTTAGAATCCATTTATGTTGTGCACTTGAGTGTGGATGAATTTCTCCAATAAAATCCAGACCCCATTGTTGAAACGGGGCTTTCGTCTTGGCTGGGATCAAGGGTAGGGCAGGAATCTTTTGCTTGCCTGAGAATAGCTGACAAGAATTACAGGCTCTGACTTTAGTATTCATGTCTGTAAATAACTTTGGCCAATAGTATCCAGATCTCAAGATTTTATAGGCCATTTCCCTTCAGGCATGGTGTCCTCCACACACCCCTTCATGAAACTCGTTTATAACATTATCTGTTTCAGATTCTATCAGGCACCTTAGTAAACATCCCAGGGTATCTTTCCAATACAGTTGACTATCGACAATGCAATATTTTACCGCATGCAGCTTCAATGTTCTCGCCTTAGAAGGAGTCATATCACTTGGGCACTGAAGAGTCAAGAGGTATGAAACTATGTCACCATACCAAGCAGAGGCGGAAATTTTTTCTTGAATGTGGGTCGCAGGTGTCTGATCATCGAATTATTCTATATCCAAAAGGTATCCATAAGATTGCAAATGATTTATCATGAGTGCTCTGAAATTTGATTTGGCTAATAGCTTAGCTAGAGATTGAGCTTTAAAGAGATTAGTTGGTTTTACCTCAAGATCAAATTCCTGAATCTTGGCTAGCCATTGGCCTCTTCTTCTGTCACTATCTGGTTGAACCAATATATCTTTAACAAAGTTGGTTGGTACGTAGGCAATTATTTTGGAATGTAGCATGTAAGTTGTTAGGGTCCTAACCCGCACATAGGTAGATCAATATATTCAGATGTAATAAAGGTCAATATTAATAAGGCCTTTCAATAAAATAGACTAAGGCGGATGTACGAAGACCTAATAGAAGCTTCCGCTTCTAGAAGGATCTTCCTCTAGATGCTTCTCTTGATAGACATATTTAGTATAAACAAGGGTCGAGGGTATGAAAACCCTAGCTTGGAGATTATTGTAATAGAGCGTTGCTCGACTGGAGGTTGCCCCCTCTAAGAGGCTCGTGAACATTGCTTTCTGAATCAAAGTGTTATTTATGTTGTTGTTCTTATATCATTTCTGTGTTATTGTGGAGATTATGTTGGTTATATTACTGTTATTCTGCTATTTCTAGCATTTTATTTATGTTCTGCATATTTATTATATCTCGTATCTTGCAAGTGGTATCAGAGCACTTTCCTTGGCAAAAATTGTGGGAAATTTTTTTTCAGGGTAGAGTCTTATTCCGGTGTCTTTAAGCCACAGAGATCTGTCGTTACGCGCATAAACCCGTGGTTGAGGGATTCATACACGCAGGAAATACAAGTGGTTCTTAAGCGCACATTTGTTGGCCACCCTTGTAACCCCTGTTGGTACCCATTCAAGTGGTAGCGCATCAGACAACACTTGTGTATGGATCGACCTAGATTTCCTGAATCCCTCTTTAGATAAACCTATCGACCATCGAACTGCTATAGTGTCACCGAGAACATCACTCGGGAAGATACTCTCTAGTACCTGGGTAGTCGGGTAGTACGGCTAAGGGTACGGTCTATCCTCCTTAGTTATTTTACTGAGATATTGGGCCCAGTACTACTGTTGGACCCCGCACATATATCAGAGAGCTATAGCATAGGGCAAACCCTTATCTGTAGAACCCTTGAATACCTAATCCTTGGGGGACAGAAACATAAACAAATTAAAACCGACCAGATCTATTGTCGTGCAACTGTGTTCGGGTTGCCAAGTAAATACGCATTTCTTTCTGGTTAAGCATTTGGGGATTTCATCACTGCAGTATTCTTCAGACCGGAGTATAACTCCGCAGGTGTAAAAAAAAAGTCGGGAAATTTTTTCACCATTATTGGAGACCTATTCCATTGGATTCATCTCTTTTCCCTTATCACATTCATCCATATCATTTTTCGGCAAAATTTTTTACCCTTCCCGCCCCTTTTCAGTTCACCCATCCTCATGGCCCATACCCGTAGCCAAGATCTGGAAACTCACTTCAACACCTTGCAATCTAGTTTCCTCAAGACCCAAAAAGAAGTGAAACAAATCAGTGTTACTATTGCCTCCATATATTCATCCATCAATACAACCATAAATACAACCATGCATTCCTCAATGGAGGAAGTCAAACAAGAACTGACCACCCAACTTGAATCTTTCTTTGCATCACTCTACACCAAACTGAAGATCCCTACAGATGACCCTTTCTCTGAATCACCTCCAAAGACTGAAGGCGAACATTCCTCCCATTCCCATACCTTTCAGCCCCATCACTTTCAACGTGACCTACACCTTCCGCAGGTGGATGTGACCAAATTTGATGGCTCGGACCCCACTGGTTAGGTAACCCAAATGGAACATTATTTCTCTTTATATGGCATCACAGATGACTTGGCCAAACTCCGGTATGGTGTTCTCCATCTAGATCAAGAACGTTGGCAATAGTGGCAATGGAGAAAAACTTCCCATCAAGGGTATATTGCTTGGACCCAATTTGTGACTGAGCTTTATGAACGCTTTGACACTGACACCAACCATTTGGGCCATTTGACAAAGTTAAAACAATCCAGAACAGTAGAAGACTTCATAGTTTCCTTTGAGCGCCTGGCTTTTCGAACAGAGGGCATGACTGATGCTTTCTTTTGAGAGTGTTTTATCAGTGGCCTCAAGGAGGAGATTCGGGCCCATGTCCTCATGGCTCGACCCTCGAGTTGGGTGGAGGATACTAAAAGAGATAAAGAAGCACAATAGGTTGTATCCTCTCAAAACTGAAAACCCTCCTTTATCCCTTGCCCTAAACCCGTCACTCCCACTACTCCCTCTGCCCCATTAAAGATCCAAAAATTGACCAGGGCTAAAATGGTTGAACGCCAACTCAAAGGCCTTTGTTATAATTGTGATGACAAATATTTCTCAGGCCACAAGTGTAAGGAACAAAATATTTTTATGGCCATCTCTGAGGATATTTCGGAAGAGGATGTTGAAACTCCCCTTGTGTCTGAGTCACCTGAAATCACTGACATAACCCTTCCCTCAGACCCTCCCGAAGTAGAACCCATCATTTCCCTCAATGCTCTCACCAGCTTCTCCGCTCCCCAAACCCTCAAGTTAATCGGTTACATCAAGCATCAGAAGGTCATCATTCTGGTTGATAGTGGAAGCACCCATAATTTTATTCATTGTCGCATTGCCCAAGAAACCCATTGCTACATCCATGCTGTCAACAATTTCCAAATCATGATCGCCAATGGTGGTTCCATGAAATGTGGAGGGCATTGTGAAAATGTGCGTCTCCAAATCGGTGACTACCACCTAAAATCCCATATGTTTTCTATCGACATGGGTGGTTGTGACATTGTGTTGGGTGCAGACTGGCTAAGAACTTTGGGTCCCATTCTCATGGATTTTAAGGCATTAACCATGCAATTCGACCAGGAAGGCCACCAATATAATTTCCAAGGCATCACTGTTGGTTCACTTGAGGACATTAGTTCCCATCGCATGGAAAAACTGCTCAAAAAAGGTCATTCTGGTGTCATTGCCCAACTCCATGCCATACAAGCAATAGAGATACCCCCGGTACCGCATGACCTCCAAGCCCTCCTTTCTAAACATCAAATGGTATTTTCCACTCCACAAGGACTCCCTCCTTCCCACGGTGTTCATGATCATTCCATTCCCCTTGTACCCGGAAGCCTTCCTCCCAATATCCGTCCATATCGCCACCCCTTCTCACAAAAAAAATGAAATTGAGAAAATGGTCCAGGAACTCCTTAATGCAGGCGTTATCCGCCCTAGTACGAGCCCTTACTCTTCTCCTGTAGTCATGGTCCTGAAGGAAGAAGGTTCTTGGAGAATGTGTCCTGGATTTCGTGCCCTCAACAAACTGACCATTAAAGACAAATTTCCCATTCTTGTCATTGATGACCTCCTGGATGAATTGAGTAGCACCCAATTCTTTACTAAACTTGATCTTCGCTCAGGCTATCACCAGATACGTATGAAAGAGGCAGACATTCCCAAGATGACATTTTGCACTCATGAGGGACACTATGAGTTTTTGGTCATGCCCTTTGGCTTATGTAATGCCCCCTCCACCTTCCAAAGCCTCATGACTCATGTCTTCTGTCCCTTTCTCCATCATTTTGTCTTAGTTTTCTTTGATGATATCCTCATCTATAGAAAAACCTGGACATACCATCTTACTCATATGGATCAAGTTCTCCATCTACTCTCTCAGCACCAACTTTTCCTGAAACAGTCTAAATGTGCTTTTGGTGCCTCAGAAGTAGAATACTTAGGTCATCTGGTTGGAAAGGATGGCGTCAGGGTGGATCCGAAAAAGATTGAAGCTATGCAAGACTTGTCGCACCTAAAGACTCTCAAAAGCTTGCATGGATTTCTGGTCTTAATGGGGTATTATCGCAAGTTTGTTAAGAACTATGGAAAGATTTCAGCACCTCTCACTGCTCTCCTCAAAAAGAACTCTTTCACTTGGACTCCAGCCGCTACTCAAGCTTTTCAAACCTTGAAGATGGCCATGTGCACCACTCCGGTTCTGGCCTTTCCTGATTTCACAAAGACCTTTGTGTTGGAATGTGATGCCTCAGGGAAGGGAATCGGCATTGTCCTTATGCAAGAGGGTCAACCTTTGGCCTTCACTAGGAAGCAACTGTCTAAAATAAATTTGGGCAAACCCATTTATGAAAAGGAAATGTTGGCTATTCTGCATGCCATCGATCTGTGGCACCCTTATCTCTTGGGGCAATGCTTCCAAATTAAGACTGACCATCAAAGCCTCAAGTACTTTCTTGAACAACGCATTTCCTCCCCGGAGCAACAAAAATGGGTGACTAAGATTTTTGGATATGATTATGAGATCATTTACAAGAAGGGAAAAGACAATGTAGTGGTGGATGCACTGTCCCGAAAATATGAAGAAGAAGGATCCATTTTTTCTCTTTCCTTCATTGTACCTGATTGGCTTCAAGATCCCAAAAGTTCGCATCTGATCCAGCAATTGCAGACCAAGGCTCCAGCTCCCCCAAGGTACTCCTGGCTCTAGGATGAGCTTCGATACAAAGGTCATTTGTATTTAAGTAAACAATCAAATCTTAAATCCATGGTACTTTCTGAGCTTCATGCTACACCCACAGCGGGGCACTCAGGGTTCACCAAAACATATGACAAGGTCAAACGTTCTTTTTTCTAGGATGGTATGAAACAGGACATCCGTAATTTTGTCGTTGAATGTGAGGTGTGTCAATGCAATAAGGGAGAAATAGTCAAATCTCTAGGCACACTACAACTGCTTCCGATCCCACCTGCTATTTGGAAGGATATCTCTATGGACTTTATTACCGGCTTACCCAAATCGGGGAATAAATCAGTCATAATGGTGGTTGTGGATCGCCTTTCCAAGTATGCTCATTTATGTGCTCTTCAACACCCATTTACTACATCCAAGGTGGCTCAAATTTTCATGGACCAGGTCTTCAAGCTTCATGACATGCCGCACTCTATTGTTTATGATCGTGACCCAACTTTCACAAGCAATTTTTGGCAAGAACTGTTAAGCTACAGGGCACCCAATTGCATCTCAGCTCAGCTTATCATCCCCAAACTAACGGTCAAACAAAAGTTGTCAACAAGTGTTTGGAAACATATCTGAGGTGTTTTTCCTCCGAAAAACAACATCAGTGGGCTCAATGGTTACCCCTAGCTGAATGGTGGTACAACACTTCCTAACATACATCTACTCGCATGACTCCTTTTGAAGCGGTATATGGACAGAAGCCACCTTCAGTTCTCTCATACTTACCGGGTACCTCGAAGGTCTAGGCAGTTGACCAAACACTTACAGTTCGAGAGGATATTCTTCGTACCCTTAAAGAGAACTTGTTCATGGCACAGAATCGCATGAAGTAGCAAGCAGATCAAGGTCGCTCTGAACGTCAATTTGTAGAAGGGGATCAGGTGTTTCTGTGAATGCAACCATATAGGCAAACTTCCTTCAAGGCTGAGCATTGTCAGAAGCTAGCGCCCAAATTTTATGGTCCTTATACAGTTCTCAAGTGTGTGGGAAAAGTCGCATATCAGTTAGCTCTGCCCAGTCAGTCGAAGCTACATCCTGTTTTTCATGTTTCATGCTTAAAAAAGGTGATTGGAACTAGGTGCCAAATTCAAACCAAACTTCCAGAGTTAGCTGAAGAAGGATCCATTTGGCTACAGCCAGAAGTAGTTTTGGACCAGCGTGAGCATCGCCTGCGTCAGAGAACCATCAAGGAAGTGCTAGTCTAGTGGAAAGATATGACTCCAGCAGATGCCACTTGGGAACCAGCTACCATTCTGCTGCAGTTTCCACATCTCAAGCCTTGAGGACAAGGTTGTTTTTAAGGGGGCGGACATGTTAGGGTCCTAACCCACACATAGGTAGATCGATATATTCGGATGTAATAAAGGTCAATTTTAATAAGGCCTTTCAATAAAATAGAATAGGGCGGATGTAAGAAGACCTAGAGATTATTGTAACAGAGCGCTACTCGACTAGAGGTTGCCCCCTCGAAGAGGCCCATGAACATTGCTTTCTGAATCAAAGTGTTATTTCTGTTGTTGTTCTTATATCATTTATGTGTTATTGTGGAGATTATGATGGTTATATTACTGTTATTCTGCTATTTCTAGCATTTTATTTATGTTTTGCATATTTATTATATCTGGTATCTTGCATAAGTCTTAAAAGCTTTGAAATGTTTCACCATAGCATATGCATTTTTTTCTAGTATATCATATTTCAACTCGGCGTCTCTGAGGATTTTACTAAAAAAATGTTATCGGTTTCTCGAAACCTTCGTAGTTCTTCTGTAAGAGCACGGCTGCGATAGTATGCTTGGATGTGAATGAAAAGATTAAGAACTCTTTTATGTAGTCTGGGTTGGCCAGCATTGGTGCTTCTCCTATTACCTTCTTGATGCGTTCGAAAGATGTTTTAGCTTTGGTTGTCCATTTGACCTCGCTGTCCTTTTTCAGCATATTTGTAATCAATTTAACAATCTCAGTGAAATTTGGAATGAATTTTCTTAATAAAATTATTTTTCCTAAAAAAGACTGAATTTCCTTTCTATTTCTAGGAATATTGATTGTATCTATAGCTTCAACCCTTTTTGGATCAATTTTGATTCCTTCCCTAGATACTATATGGCCTAAGAGTTTACCTTCTTGCATTGCAAAATGGGATTTCTTAGGTTTGAGTGACAAACCGAATTTTCTGCACTTCTCGAATGTATGTTTGAGGTGTACCAAGTGCTCTGCATCTAAGTTAGAAAAAAAATTTAAATCATCGAGATAGATAACGACAAACTTATCTCTCTCATCGTCAAAGGCTATGTCCATTGCTCGTTGAAAGGTAGCCCCTGCGTTCATCAAACTGAATGGAATTTTGTCGTACATAAAAGTAACCCATGGAGTGGTAAACGCGGTTTTCTCTTTGTCATATTCATGGACTGTAATTTGATTGTAACCCGAAAAGCCATCAATCATAGACATTTGGTTAGCCCCGACCACTTTTTCCAGAATGTGATCCATTTTAGGGAGAGGATAGTTGTGTTTAAGGGATGATCTGTTTAGGTTTCTGAAATCCACGCAGAGTCTAATTTCACCGTTCTTTTTCCTAACTAGAACTAAGTTAGCCACCCACTCGGAATACCTGAGTGGAACAATAATCTTTGCTTCAAGGGGATTTTTTACCTCTCTTTCTATCACAAGCAGGAGTTACCTAAAATGTTTGATGCCCAGTTTCAAAGGGATTTTATGCTCGATGACAGTGGTATCATAAGTTGTTATCTCGTCGTAAGACCAAGTGAAGACATCTTTGTACTATTTGAGTAACTCAGCATATTTACTTTTCATTTCGGGTGGAAGGTATTTAGATATTTTGACCAGCTTAGGGTTTTCCTTAGTGCCTATATCACAATCTTCAACCTCTTCAGCTTGAGGTTGCAAGGTAGACTTTAGGGGTATATTGTTCTGATCAAATAATCTTTCTAAAGGAATCAGACCCTTAGGAATCTGATTATTTTTCAGCACCAACATGCGATGTTTAGCGATCTTATCCTAGAACTTCTGAGGTTCTTCATCTTCCTGCATGATCCAAGTAGGGTCATTTCGATTTTCCTGGTTGATGTGCATTTCAGAAAATTCATCCACCATTTCTAGAAACTACTTGATCTACCCATCGTCTTCAAAGCCCTGCCAGTGTTGAACATTGTTTGGTATTGAAGACATGTGCCTCATTTCTATATGATACTTTAGCTTCAATATTGTAGGTGGTATAAAAGTAGCAGTCACTTTTTCTAGGGAGTCAGCTTGTCGATTTTCTGTCCTGGGAATATGATGAATATTGAACGATGAGAAAAAAAAATCAATCAAATCCCAGGCACAGTTCATGTACGACCTTAGCCTTGGATGTTTGTCTTGATATTGTTGCCTTATCTTCTTTACAATTAATTCAGCATCACCGTAAACTATTAGATTCTCGATTTTCAACTTCCTGGTAGCTTCTAATCCTAAGACCAGAGCTTCATACTCGCATACGTTATTGGTATAGTCAATGTCCCATTGTAGTCTGTATGAGAAAGGAATAATAAAATCATATCTGGGTGCCACAAACAACACTTCGGCTCATGCTCCTTCCCAGGACAAAGCACCATCAAAAAACATTTTCCAAACTCCTACATTGTTTACATTTTTGTTTGTTTTTTCTATTTTTTTGTTTTCTTCTTCTGTACATTCATCAAAACCATCATCAATTGATAATATATAGTTTCCTAAATCCTGATCAGCGACATATACCAGGTAATTATTTGGATTTTGTGGGTCACTTACAGTATATGTCAATATTGTCTCTCTGTATAGACAGGTGAACTATTTGTCAAAGATTGGGATCATAGCATACGTCATGTCCAATTGAAGTGATCCTCCGAGTTTAGTGCCCCAAGACCTGAATAGCAACATGCCATACTTTGCATGGACGTCAGCAATGACTACATCCATAAGCATACTCTTCATATGGATCTGTGCAAGATTAACCACCAAATATTTTATTATACCAAGAGATTTAAATTTTCTTGAATCAAAAGAATACATATCTCAGTATGGCCTAGTAACCTCAAGACCCAGATTTTCCATAATAAATTTGGGCATTAAGTTGTGGGAGGCTCCAAAATCCAACATACAATTATGGAGTAGGTGATCATGCACAGTCAACGTAATATAAAAAGGAGCAACAGGGTCTTTAGCATTTTCGATATGCAGACCAAACATTATAGTGGGTCTATCATCTTCTAAATTAATAGCATCAGGATGACTTTCAGCATTTGAGAAATTTATCATCTTGGCAATTTGTTTTCTATACATCGGATTTTTTGCCAGTTCAACCAAAGGTAAGAGAATTTTGATTTTATTAATTTCGCTTTCTAGATTGAAACTTTCGATTGTCTTTTCGTATTCTCTGGTTGGGATCTCTATTTCTCTTTTTTCTGGCCTGTTAGTATGTCTTGCATTCATTTCAGTTGTCTTTGTTTTAGCAGCTTGTGTTTCAACTATTTTTGTTTTGGTAGCTTATGTTTCAGTGGATGGTTAAGCTTCCTCATTCGTTTTACTTCGCGACAAGATCTTCTTAGGTGGAACAGTTGTATAATTTTTATCTCTAGCCCTTAATTATATTTCTGTTGAAGCTCGGCCATTATAGAGTCGGTGATTCCTTGATAATCAGATTCTCCCAGATTATTTATGATTTCCTCATTTCTGAACAGAGGTTCTTGATCTAAAGATATTTTGTAATCATGTCTGGTTAGTTGAGGTTCTTGGTTGTCATCACTGAGATTGTTTATACCTTCATCTAACCCTTCATAGTCTTGCATGTCATCACTTTGCATGAAGTTTTATGTTTTAAAAGGGGTTTTGATTTTTTGATCCTCGTTTTTTACTGGTCTCTGTTGGATCTGGGGATTGGGATTCCTTTTGAAATCTCTCCTAGAAAAAGGATCAGGTTTAGCTTGGTCCAGTACCATTCTGAAGATTTTGTTTGATAACTCTTTGATTATCTTAGCCATGTCGTCCATTTTTTCCTCCGAGGACCTCCCAAATCCAGAAGTTCCAGCTTGTTCCCTGAAGCGTTTAGTTTCTTTGGTTCCCATATAGACCTTAGATTTTATTTTACTTGATGCCATCATGTTCGACTCGATTTCGATGGCGTCATCCTGCATTCTTGTGAGGTCAACAGATCTCCTTTCCCTCAAAAGTAGGGCAAAGTCAGGCTCGAAAGCCCCTGTGAAAGTCACCTTAGTTGTGGGCTGTGAGGGTTTGACTTCTATTGGGATCTTATGATAGAGTTTATTAAACCTCTAGGTGAATTCTAGGACTGACTTGAAATTATTTTTCCTCAGAGCCCCAAACTCCATCAGATAATACAAGTGATCTTTGTTTTCTCCCCACTGCCTTAAAAAGGCATTTTCTAGCACATCATAAGATGTTATAGAACCTACCTGAAGCCCTCGAAACCAGAGTCTTAGTTGACCGTCAAAAATTTTCACCAGAATTCTTGAGTAAACATCCTTATGCTCAATGCCAAGGATATTAGCGAATTCGTCAAAAACGTTTATGTGCTTTGTGGCAGTTAAATCTCCCTCTTCCGTGAATTTCGGTAAGTTCTTCATATAATTTTATGGTAAATCATGAAGGATAGGGGGAAGGACTAAAGGAGCATATCTGGCTACCACTTTGGCAAAAATCCTATGGGGCGGAGGTAGTGGTCCTTGACCGCCTCCTCCTCCAGCACCGCCTCCAACGCCACCTCCTCCAACAACAACCATTTGATGTCGAGGGGATGAACTTCAGGAGTTAAAGAGAGGGTTTTCGTAAAATTCTAGAGACCCTTCTACTACCTCAAGATGAGGTGAAGGAGGTTCTAGAAACTGACCGTTAGGAGACTGAAAATATGAAAAGGGGGGAAAAGGGAAATGAGGACTGGGTTCTTCGGATTTATAGGATATATAAACAGGAGAACCAACAGGAGTTGAATCAGGGTATGAGATATAGTCCTCAAAGTTTCGGGGAACTAAAACCTTTACTTTGAGGACCATCGGAACATCAATAAAAGTAGGTATCGAAAGGGATCTTTTACTTTACTAGTAAAGGGGGAAGTCGAATCGGTCTCGGCTTTAATCTCAGGTAAAACCAACTCGGGGTTTATGGTTTTAGCTGCAAGATTCTCAGTTGATGTATCTCCGAAGTGGCTTTGTGTGTAACCTTCTTGCGAGATTAAATGTTCAAGTGGAACCTTAGCATTAGTTTGCACATTTTTGGGTTGGTAAACCTTACTTGTGGATGCAGCAGTCTACTTCAGGTATCCCCTTGGTTTCAATAGCTTTTCGAGATCGAATACAGGCATAGTCTACTGATCGTTTGGGTTCTTCCTGGTATTCTTTCTACTGAATGTCAGTTTATCTGTAGTGGGGTCTCAAAGTGAAATATAAAAGCCTTAATACAGTATTCAATCCTTGTTCACTATCAAAGACAGAATATTACCTTGTCATTTCTCCCAGGGAAAAATAAGTTTGTTTCTTCGTCCCCGACAACTGCGCCAAAAAGATGTTGTTCCTGAGATTAAACCTAAGGCTTAAAGAATAATCTCAGACATTAGAAATATAAAGGGATGTTTTTAAAGGTGCTTTTTCTTCTGTTAGTTATATAAGAATTAATCCTCAAATGAAAATAATGACAGAACAGGATAGAGGTCGTAATTTGTCGCCTGAGTCGATTTATAAAATCAAATGATGTGAGTGAAACTTACAAAACTGTTAAAAAAAATGAGACATCAATGCAATATGAATCTTACCTTGTTCACAGTAGAAGAAATTAAAGAATGCACCCTTGTAAGGATATGAGATACAATAATCCAAGTAGCTCACAAGTCTTGTATTTACTTATAGAAAATACAAAGGAAAAATTTCTTGCTTATCGAACAACCGATAAAATGTGACTACAGTAGTAGTACTACTAAATTGCAATCACTCACTTATCAAGTAATAACATCAGAGAAACAAGAAATATGGAATACAAGAGGAGAACATAACTCAATCTGCACAAAAATTGGAATCCATGTTTGCACTTGTATTAATTCTCACGAAAGGAGATTTTTTTCTTATTACATCCAGCAAGAAGCAACCTTTGCTAAATTTTCAAACTATGTATTTATACAAAAATGATCTCAACCCTAAACGGTTGGAATTCTCATAATTCAAAAATAGTAAATATTACAATAT
>CBVK0100760866.1:0-11072 GCA_900067695.1 Picea abies | reverse complement strand
ATAAGTTGAAAAGGGTTTTAAATTGTACTTGATACTGATTCACCCCCCTCTCAGTATCAACAATTCTCCCATAATGTAGTCCAGAAGGCACTGAGAAATATGGTGTCCCTGTTTGAGATGATGCTCCTTGGTATCCCAAAGTGCACCTAGACCTGTCCAAAGAACAAGTTTGCTGCTTCTTATCCCTTGATGGTATTTTTACAAGGCATGAGAATGCACCTTTTGTCGAACCTATCAACTACCACAAATATATAGTCATGTACCTTCTTGGTTGTTGGTAATCCTCCCACAAAATCCATGGAAGTACTTTCCTAAGGTAGAGTGGGTATAGGTAAGGGATGGTATAGACTTTGCTTCTAGTTACTAGGTTTGTTGATCCAACAAAGTATACATCCTCTGATATACAATGCTACATCTTCTTGCATTTGGGCTAGTACACATACCTATGTAAGTTAGCATATGTCTTCCCAACACCAAAATGTCCTGCAACCTTGGAGGTGTGAGCCTCTCTAATAAGTTGCAATTGTTCACCTTTAGGGTCATAGAGCTTGTAGATATTGTAGAGTAAAACATTCTAGAAATGATAGGCAACATTGTTTTCACCTTATTCTATATGAATTTGTCCATGTATCTATTGAAACACCTCCTTGAAGTCCTCGTCTTATATGTATGCCTCTTGGTATGCATCACGGGGAAAAGGATACATGTGCATCAGAGTTCCCAAAGATGTAATGTTGGATGTGGGTGTTGGTGAAAGAATGTATGTTAAATTGTTTGTGCTACCCTTATTATAATTTATGACCAAATGAAACTATTGTAAGAACTCCATCATTTGTAGTACCTATTTTTTTGTAACTTACTCTGGGCCTGCAAATATTGGAGCAATTAGTGATCTGTGTGGATGATGCTCTCCTTTCCAATTGGATAGTGCTTCCACGTTTTGACAAATTGTACCAAGGCATAGAGCTCATTTTCATAGGTAGGGTAGTTTACAACCGCCCCATGAAATAATTCAGAATGATAGTAGACAAGCCTTCCTCCTTGCAACAAGATTGTTCCCATGGCATACCCACTTGCATTTGTATCCACTTTGAAGGGATTTTGCAATTTTGGTAGCATGAGCAATGGTGCTTGATTTCTCTTTATTTTCTTCTCATAGAAATCTTTTCTTGATTCTTCCCCCACTGGAAACTCTTACCACTCGTTCTTATGGTGTGTAGTGGTGCAACTACTGTTGAAAATGAAGTTATGAACTTTCAAAAGTACTGTGGTTCCCCAACAAAGCTCCTAACTTCAGTGAAATTTGTAGGAAATGGCCATTTCATGATGGCCTCCATCTTGGTGGGACCTATCTTGAGCTTTCCTCCATTGATCACATGCCCCATATACACCAAATACTTCTAAGAAAACTTACATTTCTTGAGATTGGCCAGTAGTTGGTTCTTCCTCAAGGTCTCTAACATCTGCATCATATGTGATATGTGCTCCTCCTAGGTAGCACTATAAACCAATATATCATCCAAATAAACAATAACAAATGAATCTAGATAAGGGTGTAATAAACAATAACAAATGAATCTAGATAAGGGTGTAAAACATCATTCATTGATCTCATAAATGTAGCTAGTGCATTGCATAAACCGACTGGCATAACCAACCATTCCTACAAACCTTTCCTTGTGTTAAAGGAAATATTCCAGGTATCTTCTTATTTGACTCGTACCTGGTGATATCATGATTTTAAATCCAATTTAGTGAAGTACTTGGCATGTTGCAGTTGGTCCAGCAGATCATCTATCATAGGCAGAGGGTATTGACTCTTTAGTGTAATATTATTCAATGCCCTATAATTGATACACATTATCCAAGTCCCATCCTTTTTGGGAACAATTATGAGGTGACCCACAAGGTGAGCTACTTGGTTGAATCACACCATATTCTAGCAAATGGTGTGACTACTTCTTTACTTTATTTTCTTTCATAAAATATTGTCTTTACAACCCAATATTTGACAAGGGGGATTTTGACAATAATTGGATTTCATGCTCCACTTCCCTTTTAGGTGGTATCCCTTTAATCTCTTGGAAAACTCCCTTGTATGTCTTTAGAAACTCCTCCAATTCATTTTTATGTTCCTTAGTACACCCTTCCAGTGATGTATTTACTTTTAATGACTCTTCACCATACTTACTTTCCCTTGGGAAAAGTAAAACATATTTCTTGCTAGAATTGATCAATTTATTAGCTTGATTGGCACTTACTAGTGAAATTTTTTATTTTCCTTTGTGTACGTTGATGATGAAGGATTCCCCATCCTTGATGAGGTGGTATTGGTTGGATATCTACATGAATATATCATCCATCATATACATGTAAGGGATTCCAAACACTACTCGGCATACATCTAGTGGTACTACATCCATTTCTACTTCATCTACGAAATCAACACTTATAGAAAATTTAATATTGCACTGCTTTGTTACCTTGATATATGCATCCTTGTTTACCCAACCCAATGGATAGGGACTAGGATGACCATGAACCTCCAATCTAAGCTTTCTAAATAGATCTACTATTGTGAGATTAGCTTGTGACCCGGAGTCGAAAAAAGAATCTATATTGGTCTTCATGAATTGAATGAATATTGATGTGGAAGAATTTGGTCATCTTCTTCTCTTCCTGGCGATGAAGGTTACTCAGATTTATCTCCTTCTGTATTGATGTGCAGACAATATTTTCATCCACATCTGAGCTAATTTCAACCTGATTTCTAGAAGATTTTTTTCCTTTGATTCATTCTTGTGTTTCTTCAAGTTCAACTCTAGATGTAGTTTCCAACACTTTTCCTCAGTGTACCCATCAATATTGCAATGGTTGCTAGGATCCTTCCAATGATGTGTAGTGGTTTCCATATTCTTATCCTTTCCCCCTTTCCACTTCTTCTTCCCCTCCTTAGAAGCTTCCTGGTGCTCTTTCTTTTTCGAATGACTTGGGTTCCCTTTATTGTGGCCTATGTTTTCTAGATATTGTGCATGTACACATGCCTCATCCATTGTTCTTGTCTTGAAAAGAATCACTTGATTTCGCATATGACTATGTAGACCCCCCAGATACTTGAGGAGTACATTTGGGCTCTTGGGAGAGATACCCACCATGATGGCCATCTTCCTAAACTCGGTGGTGTACTCCTATACGCTCTACCCCTATGTCTACCTGAAGTAGTTTCACCAGATCCATTAGTCATATACATACCCGATAGGGTAGAATTGGGACTTGATGAGGGTTTTGAATTCCTCCCACCCAGTGACTAGTGGATCACCCTCCAACCTAAGTGTTTCCATATGGATTTTCCACAAGGTTAAAGGATGGCCCTCTAACTTCATTCTAACAAATTAAATCTTTTTCTCTTCATCTATATGGCAAAGGCTAAAATAAAATTATAGTTGTTGCGACCAATGATTCAATTTTAATGCATCGATCTCACCTTGGTATGGATTTATGTCCACTATCACTTCCATATTGAATAGGGACTATGAAGGGTTAACGGTACTCGAACTTGATTGATCTTTCTCGGGTTCTTTCTGTGACTCCTTTTTTGGGTCTTCATTATATCTTAATTTCCCATTTGATCTGATCTCTGAGTTTGAGCCTCCAATGTCTCCAAGCAGTCCTAGCTTGCTTGCTAGAGTCACCATGAGGAGGGAAATATTGTGATATATGTTAGCAACATGTTCTTCCATCCTCGCAAATATCTTCTCTATCAAATCGTGAGGGTTGTTATGAACAGACTCATCGACCATGGCTAGGATTCTATGACTTTCTTCTTAAACTGATTCCTAGATCCATGCAACTTTCCATAAATACCCCAAGAAAATTTTCTCTGATACCAATATGATATTTAAACTATCGTGAATATTCCATTTGGATAGTTCATCACAACAGATCTAATAAATAAAACTGAAATCTACACTATGAAAGCTAAATTCCTTTAGATTATGGAATCCTTAGTTAATAATTTTATGTTTATGCATGAAATAGATCAAATGTGGAAAATAGAGAATAGTAAAATACAATCACACACCATCCAAAAAATAACACAAATTTTTTCTTTGGGAAACCCATATGAGAGAAAACCCATCTAGAAGGTGAGGTTTTCCTGCTCTCTTTTCTCTAGTATGGAAATAATACAAGTACAAAGGAGAACACACTCTTTATAGAGTTACCTGAGACCTATGGCCTATTAGGATGCTACATAACATTAATCCCCTTAGTTATTCTCTCTAATTTTCCCACTCCTGTTTGTTCTGCTCTACTATGGTACAAAATAAAATAACATAGAATGGAACCCCTTCTCCTCCTATCAGCCCAGTATTTAATATAGCATGATAGTCGTCTAGGGTTAGGGTATTGACTTTATCAACCTTTGATTAGTGATTGGTTTTTGAAGTTATAGAATATTCTTAGAAAATACACTACATGGCTAGCCCCACACGTTTAAGTAATGGAGGCTATCGTGGCATCCACTCACACCATGGTGATCAATATGGTAGGTCAACTTGCGGGAGACATAAATTTCTCATACGAACTCTGATGGAGGTGATTCTTACATCGTTGGAAAGCTATCAATGTACATAGAATATAGACAATGACTCTAAAGTAAGGTTTGGACCATAAAAACGTGTTGTTTGATGCCTCAAAATGGATCTTGAAGATTTTAGACAGTTTTTTGGACCCAAATTTCCAAATTTGGATCAATCGCTAAAATGGATCTACAAGTTGATTCCTCTAATTTTTTCACCCATAAAACATAGAGATAGATGAAAAATAATATAATGATCCAATATATATCAACGAATAACTATCCACATGTTCCTAGGATGGAGTTTTTCAAAATTGACCCATGAATGTAGAAATTGTATTGTCTCTTATTGAGCAAAACCCTAGTTCTAGGAATTGTCACATAAAACAATATTTGAGTCATGGCCTCAAGGGATGGGGGCACCCCTATCTATAATCTAATATCACAATTTCAACAGAATTGATGGTTCATTGATCCAAGAATTGATTTTCATTTTAAGGCGAGTTGCAACTCACTTTTTGAAGCCATTCAAGGACACATGGTGTTAGTCCCTAAAGTTGTCTGTGACTGCTAAAGGGGAAAGCTAGGGCACCTCAGTTATTGCAAAGTTGATTGTTTGATGGGTAGGTGGATTAGGTAGATCAGATAGGATGGAGAGGTTGAGGATATGTTAAATCTCATTGAATAGATCTCATTAGTAGTATATCATAGGTCATTCCCATTCAACTTATGGCTAAGCCAAGCACGAACAAAAGGAAAAGCAGAAAAAAGGGAAAGAACGTGTGGGTAAGGTAGCCACACATTCATGAGAAGATTTTTTTATCTTAAAACATGGTTAAAAGATAAAAACCATGTACATAAATGAAAATTACAAGTTGTAGGGAATGAACAGAAGAATCTATACTGCAATTAGATCTAAACTGTGTGGACAATCAATGCATCTCCTAAAGTATCTTTGTATTCCAGTAAGAAGGATAACATAAAAAGAAGAAGAACACATTTTGTTTATAAATTGATGATCAATGAGCATGCTGATGCCTTTGTGTTATTAGAACAGGAGAATATACAAAATGTAACCTCTAGACCCTCTGCTTCCTACTCTCAAGAAAAGATCGAACCCCTCCCTCTTACATGGAAAATGCTAGAATTTATATCACATTACAGAGTTTAAGGATTTACCGCCTTTTTTTGCAACCAAAAAATAAAAATAAACAAAAATGAGAGAGATATGTCGAAGTAATGGCCAAAAATATGGAAAATGATGAGATCCAATTTGGAATGTTGATTGTGTGCTTAGAAATATGGGATGTATATTTGACTGTTCCTTGTCGTTTATCTCCAAAATCATTTAGCTTCCTTTATGCCTTGAAATCTGAAGTTGACTATTAAATTCCTTGCCACCTGGAGATATGGATCGAGGCTTGTTTTCATCTTAAAGAACTTAATTCCCCTTAATCTGAAAATGCTTCAATGAATCCCTCAAGAGTCAGGAATGCTTGCTGAAAATATGCAACTATAATCCATGGATAGCTCAACCTCATATGCGCACTTGTCAAATATTAACTAGATTCTTCACTTTGAGAGTTTGTTCACTAGCAAGACATTCACAATACCCAAACCTCCTACCCTGCATATGCTATAATTATCACAACGATATCATCATCAAAGAATTTGTACTTGGCAGACGAGACGACAGTTGCAAGCCATCTTAATTAAAGTAGACATCCTGGCCATGGATTCATTTTGGAAACTGCAATTCTTTGGAAGCATTTCAAACTCTCCTCGTTGGGATTATTTAAAACAAATTCATCCATATTTGGGTCAAATGTTGCAGTTGTCTCAGCATGGCCCATCTATGTTTGCACATAACAACCAATTATTTGCATTTTATATGCAAGAGGGAGCCACTCCTGCTCAAAGTAAGATGAATCACAAGCTGGATGTTTTCCATCATGTCCATGGGAGAGCTATTTAAATATTTCATCATATGAAACATTTTTTCTTGATACCTCGGTGCTCCTCCTTAAACATACTTGCTGGCACTGATTGATAGAACTAGATGCTTAGCAATAATTGTAATATCATATGTCTCAACACTTGGTTAGCCAAGCTATTGCGATATGCCCTGCTTTCCACTGTGTCCAGCAGTTGATGAAACCTCAGCTTCATAAAGACGACTTGTCACAGCTCCCATCAACACCTAATCACATACTTAAGTGATGTGTAGATTTAATAGGACCGTAACCTCGACATTCCCTTTGCATTAGCATTATGAGATGGGCTTTCAAAAACTCCTTTAACTTCTTCATTATCATGACAACTTCTTAGTCTTCCATGAAAGCATTTCTTGGTGAAATCTTAGAGATTATGTATTTAAATCCTGTTGATGTTGGCGTTGTCACTTGAAACTTATATCATTGATCCCTCTGATGTTCGGTCATGACACCTGGGCACATTTTGAGACCTGGTAATTTGTGGTTTTGAAGTTGACTGCATTGATGCTTTTAAAGCAATGGCATTTGGACAATCCGTGTGTTGATAGCGTTACCTATAAGAACTCTGTAACCATGGAAAAAGGAAACACTTTTCCTTTCATGTTCTCTTCCCCAGACACTTGTGCATTCTCCTTTAAACATTGGAAACTATAAATCCTTTCTTCAACAAGCAGATACTCTAGAAATTGGATGTCATTGTTGTTTTCTTTACATAGGAATGGGACATATCCCACACAGAAAACCAAACAAACATGTGAAGGTGTTTATATGGTCAAGTTCCCAGAGCATCTTTTGACACTTAGTACAATGTTATGGCTTCTTGTGGGCTCATCCTTGGCACCTTGTGTTTGGTGCTTACACTTAGGCTCGACTCTTAGTTCCTAGTGTGCTTGATATGTGTTGTCTTGTGACTTGAGCTCGGCTTTGAACTTAGAGATTAGGTTCGATGATAGATAAACCCAATAATTTTTAAAATGATTCATAAAAATCACCAAACTTTACCTCTTTTTGAAAATCACCAAACTTTACCTCTTTTTGCTCCAACTGATTGGGTGGTATTTGAGTAACATATACTAGTAATACTTCATCCATGATGCTAATTCTTTCTTCTTGAGAAATGGAAAGAAACTGCAGGCTGCTTCTACTGTTGATATCTTCATTTTCTGGCTTAAGGATGTAACATTCAGACTCAATAATCCCTTGAATTTGGTTCTCGGTAATTAGTGGAAAAGAAGATAGGATCAACTACTTCTGTAACTCGTCCTTATCTCCTTCACTATCTATCCAAAAATATATTTTATAACTATCATAGACAGGATGGTTGTTAAGGAGTTCCATATGTAATAATGCAAAAAACTACTCCTCATCATCTAAATATTCATCAAAGATAGGTTGTTCTTCATTAAGGTTTGGAGTGGCAAATTCATCACTACTAGAAGCATTTGAGACAATGGCCAATGCTGCTAGAGTATTGCTACCAGCATCTACAATATGGTTATAAGTAGCTTGAGCATCATAACAATTTTGAAATTCTTCCTCGTCAACAGTGTGTTGTTCAAAAAGGTTTACAACAAAAGTTTCTTTAATAAAAAGTTGATCTTCACAAGGATTTGCAGCAGCAAGCTCTTCATGATGATCACCACTCAGATTACAAAAAGCATCTTGAAAGCTATAAACTCCATCTCAAGCTTCATTCTTTCAAGACATATACCTTCATGAATTTCATCACTAAAGTTTTCCAATTCATTAGTGCTAAGAGATTTAATTTGCTCACAATAATCATCCAAGAGGAACTCAGTAGGATAAATCCTCTTACAATATGAATGAAAAACAACATGGAAATCCTTAAGTGATGAAATACTAGAGATGGGTAGAGATCGGTACCATTGTCTTGCATATGCTTCCAAGGAGTACATAAACATTTCTAGCAATACATCTTCATGATGAATATCAAGCTAATCCATCTATTGATGAAAATCGATCAAGTGTTGTGCATTCATGATGAATATCAAGCTAATCTAGATGTATTGATGAAAATTGATCAAGTGTTGTGCATTCATAATGAATATCAAGCTAATCCATGTATTGATGAAAATTGATCAAGTGTGATGATCATGACCATTTCCTATGAACCTTGGAAGGTACTCCCCATTCATCCACAGTAGGCACATTATTAGGAAAACCGACTAACTAAATCAACGAGTGCTCTAATTTCGACCAAATGTTGCTCTCACACGATGCCATAGTGAACGGAAATAATCGAACAACTTAGGCTATTTGGTGATGGTGAATTAATTACACCATATGAAATGTACATATGCTAGTTGTTGATTACCGATTGGCTTTAGGGATGAGATTTTGAATTTGTATTGAAAATTGGAAATCTTATTACAACACTCCTAATTTCTTGGGTTGAACTCTCATATATGACAGTTTCACATTCGAAGTGCTCCCTCATATCAATTCTATCACGGAAAAACTCTTCAATAAACTTCTCACTATCCAGTTTTTGTCTAAAGTGCAAGCTCTACGGTACACATGGAACCTTGCACATCTACCACGTTACATAGTAATAAAAGGCATCCTCCAAAAGAACACTCCATTTTAGGTGACAGGGTAATACACATGTCACCATTAAATTTACAGCATCACACCATAATGACAATTGGCCAAGTCTAACCATTTTGAGTTCTTGTATTGACATGATAAAACAATGGTTAGGCTATGAGGCAAGATCATTTGCAGTGGTAGGTACAAGGTGTTGATGGTAGCATAGGAGGGGAAGGGGGAGGGCATAAGTGTTAAAATTAATGTTTACAGAGATTGGTTTGGATTTGTTAGATCTAGTTAGTTGTGAGATATCCTATTTATATGTGTGGTTTTCTTCATGAGTTTGTTGTGCTCTGGAGAAAATCTTTTTTTATAAATATGTGCTTGATTAATTAATAAATTATAGATTTTGTGTGTGCAATCTGTTTTTCCAATTCCATATCAGAGATGGTTACTCTGGGCTAACACCCTGATGGGAGAGTCCAAGAATATAAGAGAAATGTGAGAGTAATGTGTGAATAGATTAGGTGTAGATGAGTGATAGATTGAGTGATTGTTCCGCGTGTTACTGTGTGTATTATTTTTTCCAAGTGTTGTTGTACTTGATCTGATCCGACATTGGAGAGAGCTCGTGAGAAATAATTATGTTGTTCAGAGAGAAATAATTATGTTGAGGAGCATGTGATAGATCGTTGTTTTGGGGGAGTTGTGGTCCTATAATTCGTTGCAGCCAAGAAATTGTTGAATTTGTTGTCTTGGTATGGATCCGCAGTGACATCATGGGAGGTCTCTCCATTGCCTAGCAACCTGGGCTGACCTATTCTTAAGCCAAATCCGATGTGCATGAACTCAACAAGAGAGATCGGACATCAGAAGTTCCATCGTTGAGCTATTTTTTCTTTAGGGTTTTACCGTTCATTAAAACCAAGTTAAGTTTGCATGTTGTCGGGTCAAATGGTGCTCTCTCTATGCTCCGAACTATGTAAGATCAATGGCTTCTGTTGGTGAAAGAAGGTGTGCAGATCTATAAGATATTTGTCGGCATGGGGAAGTTCACAGGAATGACTGTGCCTTGAGCTAGCAGTGCATGTGAAGAATACGAGAGAAGTCACATTTGTTATTCAAGACAAGGGCACAGTGAGTAGAAATTTACCATTGACCATCTCGATCTTCATTCCCTTTCAAATTCAAGTGTCAAGCTCATTGATTCCATTCTCTTTGTCATCTGCAAAGAGGTCGAGAATTGGATTTAGTTCGAAGGTTTTCAAATTGGGTTTGTTGCTCCTGGATCAAATCTACATTATCTTGGTGTGTGGAATTTGTTGTTTTTTATTTGGAGTGAAGAGTGTGAAAGTTTGGAGAGCTTGTGTGTAAAATTGTATTATGAAGAACCAATTATAGAATAGAGTGGCATAATTCATGCTTGTAGTTCTTGAGTTCTTCGGTGCCACAAGAACATATCATTGATTTTATTATGTCTATAATATGTTTTAAGCTAATAGTTTTTGTTGTACTTAGGTGCTCCAAGAATGACGGTTACATGTTATCTTTGTGTGCTTATGTGTACTTGAAAAAAAAAGGTCAAGTTGTATGATTGATTGTTGGATACATTCAATTTCTAGACTACTTTCCTATATAACTATCGAAATATATAGTTCATTGTGTTTTCACAGATGGAAGTATGTTCATAGAGTGATTCAATATCGAGACTATTTTTCAGGGTAGTGGAGAATCGTCAGTCAAATACGTTATTGATGGTCAGAAACAATTGTATCTTAAATAGATCAAGTGGTAGTTTGAAGTTGATAGTTGAGAAAGAGCGTAGTCTATGAGATTTCAGAGTGACTATAAATGTTGATGAAGACCAGACCAGACAAAGATTAAAGTTCAAAAATATTGTTATGTAATTTCAATATTGTTATTTGTGATGTAAGCATTAAGGGAGGGTG
>CBVK0100760853.1:0-16866 GCA_900067695.1 Picea abies | reverse complement strand
CACCATAAACCTCTATTGTCTCTTGTTATTCATCCTACGTGGTTAATACACAATTTTCTATATTTTTAGTGATTAAAATATGATTATAACATGTTTTACTAATGACGGTTGATAAAGTGTGATTTGCATGATCAACATTCCCGTACCATTACTGTGGTTCAACATTCTGCACCAGTATAACTATTCCCTTACCTGATATTGTATCTTCTCATATTGGCGCGCTTTCAAAAGGAAATTAGGAAAATGGGTTTTGTCCAAAACAACATTGAAATGTTGACTCATGAGTCAGAATTCACCCATATCGCATGTGTGGATCTCTAGTTCAGGGGGAATGATTCTGCAAAAATCAGCAAAAATCTCAAACTGCTAAATTGTGCCTCGATTTTCGTGCATATGGTATCAGATCCTTAAATTCTACGATATGGGTTTTGTCTAGAATGTGGAAATTGATTAAGAAGGAGGCACTTTTTCAAAATTCAATTTTTTTTGGAAGATATGGGTGGATCTGTAACTCGAATCTGCCCAAATTGATGAAAAACCCAGATTTTTGTGATTTCATTCCAAAAATTGTAAAATTGGTTTTAACCAAAATTTGAGTTTGGGGGAATTCAGTTCTATCCTTTCTCCTTGGATTTTTATGTATAAATAAAGCCTGATAGGGTTGAGGAGGGAGAATTGCTACTTTTTGAAGGTATCCATAATTTCTATATGAAGAAGAAGACTTGATATTGTAATAGAGATTATTGATGTTAATAAGAGTCTGAATTCAATAGATCATGTTCCTTTCTATCATCTGAGATAGCGTAGCCAAGGATCACCAACCGGACGGCAAGGGCCCACCGACTGAGAAGTGTAGCCTCTTTCTATTTTTGTTTTAATTAGAATTTTGTAGTGGGAATGTCGTTTTTATTACAATTTAGTTTTGGTTTGATTGTTTGGATTCCTTTCAAAGCATTTTAATTTTGTTCTTTATCAGGATTTAGGTAATTAAAGGCTCAGAGATATTCAACTCTTTATTTGTGTATATAAATCCCACAAGTCATATTTTTCGTTTTTCATAATATTTATTGTTATGTGCAGATCTTGAAATTGTCTTCAAACACATATTTGGTGCACCATCTATTGTATTATATATATTATCACTGTGTTTTAGACTATTTATACTCACCATCATTTTATGTTCATTCATATATGTTTTTGTCCATGCTGGTTTACTCTCTGTTACTTAACAAAATATTTGATGAGTTTATGGATCTCTTTCATGTCTTTACATCAATTCCTTTCATCATCTAAACTCAATTAATCTGCATAGTTCCATGTGTTGATCGTGAGGATCACACACAGTCACACGAGAGAAATATCTACGACCAAATTGGGAGTTTTGTCATGTTTACAATGCACATAAAATTCACTTTATGTATTTTAGTAAATATGTAAGGATGGTAATTTAATCTATTTCAAAATAATATTATTGTGATTTCAATCACGAGAGAATTTCAAGCACTGAATTAAGTCTCCTTTGATATATACTTTATCAATATATGATTTATAAAGAAAGGATGATTTTTAAAGAATACTCAGTGCATATTTAAATGCTATTGTGATTAAAATTACATATTACCATACTTACACAATGTATTGTGGTGTGTTTGATGTATGCATTTGAAGAATGGTTTCTGAGCATAGGAGCATTTTAATTCAAGAATTTTTTTAGATGGTTTTCTTGTAGTTTAAATTTCCTTTTATTTCTGCACTTTGATTTTACATGTAGTTCTTCTTTCATTCATTTTGAAGTGTGCTTGCCGGCTTTAGAGTAGGCTAGATAGGCTCCAATCTTGCACATATTGTGGTTGCACCTCGAAGCCTACGAGACCTGGTTGATAATTTAATGTTGGTAAATTAGTGCATATATTTATCCCAACATAAGTCTCCTTCATATGTTTAGACTGGTCATAACAACACTTGTCCTTCCTTATAGTGTCCTCCAATGTCTTGGGCTTTTCAAACTCAATTATGTCTTGGTAGGACTGTGGAAATCCATTGAGAAAACATCGTATCCTTGATTTCTCATCATTGAGGTAAGGGACATACCTCAACAATTACAAAAATATCTTAGCATACGCACCATAGTAAGTTGTCCCAACTTATGCTCATGGAATTCCTTGATTTTATCATCACAATACTTCTCCGATAGGTATGCCTTTCAGAAGTATTTCTCAAACTGATTCCAGGTAAGTTTACTTTCTTTCAGTATTTTAACTTCCTTTAGGTCTTCCTACCATATGGAATCTCCTCCATTCAAATTAAAGATGGACATGCTTGCCTTAGCATTTTCAGAGTAATTATGTACCCGAAAGTACTTCTTCAAACCCAACAACCAAGCCTCGACTTCTTCTCCTTTCTTAATTTCTCCATCCCAACAACCAAGCCTCGACTTCTTCTCCTTTCTTAATTTCTCCATCAAAGCTAGGTGACTTAGCCTTGTATTCTTCAGTCAAGGAACTCTATGAATGTCTCTTGATTTTATTCTCAGGGAAACTCGATCTAATGTCACTACTGGATAGTTCCTCAGAAGAAATATTTCTACTAGATGACTCTATGGAAATACTCTCATTGGATTTACTTTTCTTGGCATTTCGATGCATCCTCTTGGAATAACTCTTTTCTATATCGCTATGGGATAATTCATGCTTTTGGGAATTTGAAGGGGTTCTCAACCTCTCTAATGCTGCAAATTTGCATTACTAGGACCTTGCTACAGATGCTTTTGAATCTCAGACAAGATTTGTTATCACTTCATGTATAAGTCCACCCTTTAGAAACCCAATTTGTTTAAAATAAATGACATTAGATAGCAAGGGTTTGATTCTAACAAATATAACTGTAGAGATGATTTTATAAAGGAACACATGAAAATGGGTTTGAAATCATTAAATGCAATAGGGAAATCCACCTTAGGAATTAGAACCAATAAGGTGGAGTTATAACTCCCTGACATCTTCCCAATCTCACTAATATCCTCAACAAATATTAGTAAATAATCTCCAAGAACATCAAAGAACTCTATAAAAAAATTTGTAGTCCACCCATCTGGGCCAGGGCTCTTGTCCTTTTGAAAAGTACTAAGTATAGTCTTAATTTACTCTTGAATCACTAATTTGTAGATAATATTGTTCTCTTATTGATTAACAATTTTGGGAAAATATGACACAACTTTTAGTATCTTCCCTAATTTTTCTCTATTAGTTTCCTTAAATATCACCTTGAAGTGATGAACTACCATATTTACCAAATCATGGAACCCTCAAACCTTTTTCAATCCCCATTTGTTTTACCAAATCATGGAACCCTCAAACCTTTTTCAATCCCCATTTGTTAATTCCCAAATAGTGTTGTTGGTTCTCCCGTGACTAGCAAAAATTTGAAAGTACTTGTTATTTTTGTCACTCACCAGCCTCAATCCACAAGGATCGAATATTAATTCTCCAATCTTTTTATTTATACAATACAAGCTTGTTATTTTTATGTTCTAATGAAGTATTACTTTCCAATAGATATTGTCTAAAGTTTCAAGTGAACTATTTAAAGTAAATAATCTCTATTTCTTTCTCCACCTCCTTAATTAAGAAATCCCTCTTTTTATGTCTCTCACTTGCCCACTCGGATTTTTTTTTCTTTGACAAGCAATACATATGAATAATTTGAGGTGACCTATGGAGGGATTTTTTTAACACCATTTATCGACTGGAGCCATATAACTGAAAACTCTATTCAAAATATGATTCAGGAGATAGTTGGCACAATAAACATCTTCAACCCAAAACCTAGCGACAAATCTTTGGCTTGTAAAAGACATTAAGCTATTTCGACCAAAGTTTGATTCTTCCTTTCTGCTATGCAATTATTTTGAGGAGTATGAGTAATAGACGTCTTCTAGGAAATACCAAATCAAGCAAGGTGTTCTTCGAATATTCGATTCACATACTCTCCACCATTATTGGATCTCAAAAATTTGATAGGTCGACCACATTGATTTTTAGCCAATGCTCTAAATTCCTTGAAATTTTCAAAGACATGACTCTTTTTTTCAAGAAATAGTCTAATATCCTAGCTTGATCCCTAGTTGTAAATGTACATACATTTTATAACCTGGTGAGACAAGATATTTTGGGCCAGAGAACCTTTGTATATATGTTTTGAGGCTAGAGTGCATGTGTGATTTATTCCAAGTAGCCTGACAAATGTAATATGTAATCACACTCAGATTTATTAATAAAATACATTACTACTACAAACAAATTAGACAAAAAGAGAAAGAGGGGATAAAACTCCACGTGAGGGAAAGGGGGATAAGAGTCTTGGAAGATAATCTAAGTCAAGGGGGATTAAGGAAAGGGAATAATACAATACATTATTTAGTATAAATCATGTGATATATTTTTTCCTAAGTTCCTAAAGGTGGGGAATGCATCACCAAGTGGATTCAATGTAGTTCCTAGAATGACCAGTTTCAAGTGGGGAACATGCATACATAATGTTGTGTAATTTCAAATCATTCTCATCATTCTCATCAATAATTATTTCCAATCATTCAATCGTACCATCCATCAGTCATACCTGTGCTTTGAGAGTTGTGAAGTTGATTGTACCTAGTAATTCCTTATTAATTTGGGTTGAATAAGCAGGTTGTTAGGCCTGTGAGCATTCTCTTTGGGTGAGAGAACTACTGGCAATTATTTACCTATGTGTTGGGCTAGTGGGTGTTGCAATTCTTAGAGTTTCCTTGTGTTTGAGGTGCTAGAGGGCTTTGAGACTTCCCATCCGACCTATTGTTGAATCCTTGGAAGGGAAGTGGGATAGTCGAAGGATTGTTGAGCAGAGATGGGGTACACTTCCTTGGCTGGGACAAGTTATGGGGAATGAGAGGCTGTGAGCTAGGAATGGTTGCTAGAGTTGGAACCTTTGCCTAAGTTTAATTTTGTTGTTTGTTAGACATTATTCTGTCTTAGGAAGCCTTTTCCCTGGTGGAGTTTTAGCCCCATCTCGGGGGTGACCTACTGTTGAGAGTTTATGAACAACAAAGTTTATGGATGGGAGGAACGTTTGGGGTATACAACTTGTTGGTGATTTACAAAACATAAGTGTTATTATATATGTGTTTATATGCCATTCATTGCGTGTATGCTTATATATAATTTGTATACTTTATTATACATGTTTATGCATGAATTGTATGTTGTTAGCACTGCATATTTGTTGCATATGAAGGGAATGTTAGTTATTAAATGGTATCAGAGAGGATTTTTTTTGTGTGGAATGACCTAACTTGGGGCTGGGGATGCTACAAATAGACCCAAGTAAATATAGAGAGATAATAAAAAAAGGTCAAAATATACTTCACACCTGCTAATGAACGCCGAGTAATACAACATAGATCAATGTGAATAAGTTCTAGTGGTTTCTTTTATCACCATGATTTTATAGAGTCGAAATGTTTCTAATGATTCTTTCCTAACACACATCCTCTGCATACTCTATTAGGTGGAAGAACTTTGGGTAGAACAGAAACCAAATTCTATGTGGCCATCGACTTCAAAATTTCAAAATTTAGGTGTCCAAGTCGCTCATGCCAAATTCTTCTCTGCTCGTTAGTTTGGAAAATGGGAGAAGTCAGTCTAGGATTTGTTCGAGGTAGGTCATCGAAATTATATAGTCCATTCTTTGAGTCGAGAAACCTTTCAATGGAAATTAACCTATCATTCTTCAGATCCCTAACAAAGAATTGACCAGACCAAAAATAAACAATATTACCAGTCTGCATTAGCTGGGAAACTAACAAGAGATTTTCATTGAGATTGCTTACATGATATACATAGACAATCCATTCATGTAAACAATGAAAATAACCATGACCGATGATATTGAGGGAAAATTCATCAACTACATAGATCTTTCGCTCAACATCTTTATCTAGGGAAGAGAATAGATAATTATCTTTAGTCATGTGATGAGTGCACCCAAAATTGACTACCCACTCATTCTTCAAGGTGTGAGCATGCAATGCTTGAGAGGTTCCGACTTGGAAGGTAAAATTGTTGGTCGATCAATGTACAACCAACATGTCTCCTTCAGGATACTTAACCTTCACTTCTAAGTTGTTTCCCTTCTTCCAGTAATTTTTATCCACATGTCCAGTCTTTCCATAACACATACATGTTTTATTATTTTGATTCTTTTGGGTAGAAGTTGGTTCATCAATATTCACTTTAGTTTTTTGGTTGAGATATTCTGGTCTGTGTGCATGAGCATCATAGAATCCTCTTTCCTTATAATTCATCTTACCCTTTCCCTTGAGCAAGTGATATTGATGTTTACCGCTAAGATTATCTTCATCAAGAAACATTTGTTTATCATTAATAAATAATCCACATAAGGTATAAAAGGTATAGTCCTTACCATATTCCTTACGTGCCTACCCATTTTTCCAAAAGGTGGAATAAAACACATCGAAAGGTGTTCTCAAGTTCATCAGAACCAACTCGATGAGTTGTACATATTTCTTCTAAAAATTCTTCCCACATTCACCCAATTTCAACTACATCTCTTTAACACATGCCAAACAGTGCTCGATCCTCTCAAAGGGACGTGGATCAATAGATATAAACTCTTTCTCCAACTACATAACTTAACTCTCATCGACTTTGTCAAAAAAATACTTCAACTTCTTCCAAACTTCATGAGGGAAATTGATCTCGATTGTATGAAAGTGAATCTCCCAAGAAATGTAGATCATGATGACCTCAACAACCTCATGTTTCTTCTCGTTGACAACAAAATTCACCTGGTTATCCTTTGGAGCTGGAATAACGAACTTCGTATATTTCCAGATCCCTTTGATTTTCAGTATAGTCTCCATATCTGGTGCCCAAATATCATAATTGAGTCCATTCAAAATAATAGGATCAATCTTGGAAGCTATCTTCTATATATTACAAATATAATGATCCACACAGGTTACGGTCAACAAATCAACAACTAAGAGAAATCACTATAAGATCTGACTCAACAATATTTGTATAAAACAGGCGAGCTCAAAACTAGTTTCTTTGATACCATGTTGGCGATTGGGGTAACCTTGAGTAGAACAAAACAAAATATACAAAGATATATCAAGGAATAATACACTAAGAAGATTGGTGGTGTCTAAGGCACTGTTTCAACACTTAAGCATAATGCATTATGATTAGAACATCATAATGCACGACAGATACAAAGATCACTCTTATTCATTCATTATTAAGATCGACCCATAGCTTCCTTTAGTTATAGTCTCTAGATCTAACCAATTTCCTTGAAATTGGGGAGATTTTTTCCACATATAACCATTGGTGGTTGGAATGGATATTGACAAACCCACGCTATTTTTTCAGCTAGTCAACTTACCAAGTCGACCCGACCATCTATTTGTCCAACATATAGTTGATTACTCAGTTGGTCGATCCATTGATCGATTGTCTCCGACTGCTAGTCGATTGTCCAATCAACTGTCTAGTTGACCACCCGATTGACTATCTTCAACTACTAGTTTACTGACCAACCAACTGTCTCCAATAGAAGTGGGATGAACCATCCAAACGTGAGCTTCCGAAAAAATAATAAACTAGAAACTAGCAAAAACTATCCGACCAACCCAAAAGAGGAAGAATTCAAGAATTTCTTCCCTGGTGAAATTGCTAGTTCTATTAGAGGCAAATTAACTACAATGAATGTAGACCTCTAGAGATTGGGTTGGGAATATCTTTGAGAGACAATTAGATAAAATGTAATATTACTTTTCCTAAGGTTAATGCAATATAAATATAAATGCAATAGAATATATAAGAAGAATCACTTGGTAGTTATGGTTGAGATCTTATTATAGTGAGAAAATTTGGTCAAGGAAAAGTCTTCATCACCATCCTTCCTTTGTATTCTGCACACATGCCAACAAACATCACCTTCATCATTCCATGATAAGCGTTTCAATCAAATAAAGTAAATTTCATAATAACAAACCTAACTAAATTTCAGGTTAATTAGTTTAGCCAACAAACATCACCTTCATCATTCCATGATAAGCGTTTCAATCAAATAAAGTAAATTTCATAATAACAAACCTAACTAAATTTCAGGTTAATTAGTTTACACAATTCCAAATTATAATAAACATTAATAATTCAAATCATTTGGAGAATGGGGAAGAAGAGAGATCTATATTATTTATTCAACAATGATTACAAAAAAATATGATACACGTATCCACTGCATCACCTAATCTTGGGTTCCTTTAGCCTTAGCCTTATGGATAATACTTTCTTTGGTAAAAAAGATCATGACATTACTTTGGTAGTGGAATCAATAATGATTCAGTAGAACTACATGAGGTTTGATCGGACTTAGAGAATCAAGAGGATACATTCAAGGGGGGCACTAGGGAAAGAAACTTATTAAGAAATCTTAGAGAATTTATTTAGCATAAGGGTTTGATCTACATTTACCCAACCATGGACCACCTATTTATATGGATGATAAGTGGTTCTAAGTAGTTAGGAAGTGAGATCAAAGCTTTATAGGTGCACGAACTTTGGGATCTCTCAAGGTTCATGCACTATGTTTTTTTTATATATTTTTAGGCTATTTTAGAGTCACTCACATGCTACTCACTAGAAATATGTGGATTGGGCATGAGTTACATCACTAGAGGTTGCACACATAGGATAAAGGTATCGACATTTGTCTTGAAGGGTTTCACTTTGGTGAATTGAATACATGAAAGTGGCCAAGCTCATAAAATCTGGTCAAGAGGACCAAATATAACTATGAAACTCCCTCTTTCTCTTTCCCTCTTCCACTCATATTTTTCTTCTCCCCTTGGGCTTATTTTTTTTCTCCCTCTCCCTCACTCTCTTCTGTTTTCTTACTCTCTCATTATAGTCCCATAAGTTCCTCGATTTCTACTAGAGAATAACCCACCACTATATTCAAATCAATTTAAATAGGATTTCTTGATGATTCTCTCATTGAGTAAAATGAGTATGTCAAGAATTAAACAATTGCATGTTTGTACCATTATGTTTAGATATATTTTCTACATATATTAGCATTGATCTTCCACCCTTATTAAGAAATGCTCATCTCTTCTTCTCTTAGAATAAACACAATTAAACAATATAGGAGTAGATTTATGCACATACACCCAAAATCATTTGAGTTACAATTAGTTCACATACATGGCATTAAGTTGAAATATTGTGGCTAAGATGAGTATCATGAAACACACATGGCACACAATTTTTCCTTTACTCGACTCATTTGGCTTACATGTGATGAAACAACTTGGGGTTTCCAAGTTAATTAGAAAGAAAAGAGGACCCAACATTGTTTTCCTCTCAATAATTTGTGGTTTCTCATTTTTCTTAACTCAATTGGTTACATGTACTGAGCCAACACAGGGAGGGAAATTAAAAAAAAATAAAAATGGTAAAAAGACAAGTGGATGGTTGCACAAGGATAGATTTTGTTCACGATATCATTTTAGTAGGTGATTTGAGTATACACTAGCAATCCAAATTGTGCACAAGATAAACAAAAAGAATAATCTTTGTTTCCATTTAAATCCTCTCAAGGAGTTGGGGTTTATGAGTTAAGTATAACAATGAGAGGATGAAAATTCATTAACCTATACAATAAGTGATTTGTAAACTATCGTAGATATTCCACTGGAACAGTTCATCACAACAGATCTAGTAAATAAATGAAATCTTTATTATTAAGGTTATTTTTCCTTTAGATCTAAGACTCTTTATTACTAGTTTTCTTATTTAAAAAAACACATGAAATAGTTCAAATGTGAAAAATAGAGAAAATAAACAAATACACACACCATCTACAAATAAACAGAAGATATGACCTAGGAAACCTTTACCCCAATATGGGAGAAAACCCAACTAGAAAGTGAGGCTGCTCTGCTCTCTTTTCTTTGGTATAGAAATGATGCAAGTACAAAAAAGAAAGAGGCAATATTTGTGGAGTTTCCTTTGACCTATGGCCCATATGGCTGCTACAAAATCTCTCCTCCTTTGTTATTCTCATATAATACCACTCTTAGATTTTTTTCTCTACTATGAAACAAGATACAATGCAAAACAATGGAACCCCTTCTCCTCCTAGTGGCCTAGTATTTAACATAGCCTCATAGCTATCTAGGGGTAGGTTTTTTCTTCCTCAACCCTCAATTTTGATAGGTTTTCGAACCTTCTAGAATCTTCTTTAAATTACATAAATGGCTAGCCCCATATGCATGAGTAACAAGGGTTGACATGGCATCTTCTTGTACCATGGTGATCAACACGGTAGGTCAACTTGTGGGAGGCATAACTTTTGCATACGAACTCCGATTGATGCACGATATGCACCATTGGAAAGGTATTGGGGTGTAGAACACCTTCAAGGGGGTGTGCATAAGTTTCTAACAACAAAACCCCTAAAAAACATCGTTTAATTCCTAAAACTATTTCCAGAAGGTTCCACACCCTAATTTTACAAACTGGGACCTACCACGAAAATGGACCTGCAAGCTGATTTCTCCAATTTTTTCCACTCTAAAAGCATCAATATAGATGAAAAATAATATAATGATCCAATCTAGATCAATAAGTGTGAAAAATATAATGTATTTTAACCTATGTTATTTAATAATGTTATTCAGGCTTTATTGTTATGAGGACTGTTGATGACCATTCAAATATACATTGACAATTTCAAATGACCAGATAACCATGACCCCTTTATATACACTTATGGAATATGTGGCAAAAATAAAGGGTATCTATGATCCAGATTATTTTCGGCATGAAATGAGAGAGATATAACACAAAAATATACATAGATATTGCAAGAGAGCCAATAATATAACATAGATATATCTGATATATAACCAGAGGCATATATATATACAATAATACACAATTTCTATTAATGAGCGAAATGTACAAAACTGTAGAAATACAGAGTGAAAGACTTGCTATACTGGTGGCAACTTATCTTTGAGAAGAGATGTGACGACCACTCACATTCACAAAAAGATGATTGTTACAATGAGGCTCCAAAGGCCTTTTTAACATAAATAAAATCCAAAACCCTAACCCTGAAAGATGAAAAGCCAACTGTTTTGTGGACCCTGTTTTGGGTAGTTTGGTGTATCAACTTTCCGAGGGTGTAACTTTGGCATACGATCTTCGTTTGGGGCACACGATAGCTCGTTGGAAAGGTTTCGATGAGGAGATTCATTTTTGGGGATCAATCAAAGCCTTTAACTATCATTGAGGTGCTAAATAGTGAAAAAAAATCGTTTAGGCCCTCAAAATGGCCCCGAAAGTTTAGGAACCAAAAAACTGCTAAAAATAGTAAGTTGCCAACAAAATGTTTTGAGCCAGTTGGAATAGGTGGGTGGCCATCGATATCCACATGTATCAATCTAATACCACAAGAGAGTTGTATAGGAAAATGTGGTATCAGTTCCTATTCACCCTTTACTTTTATTCTCCTTGAGATTGAAAGGAAAAAATAAAGGGATGTAGCATCTAAAGTGTTCAACCCAACATTGCTCTATTTCCTAGGTCCCTAGGTCCAATTTCACATGATAGGATCATATTTTGTTGAAACCCTAATTAATCCAACATTTCCGTATTATATGGCCTTCTCTACAACTACAAATATCAATAGGAATTATTTACTAGCTAGATACATTGAATTCAATGCAGTCACCATAAAAAATGAGAAGAGATAATATGTAATGTTTTGTGAATTAAAGTTTAAAATACCTAAATATATTTGAGCCTATACTCCTTGATATAAGGAGATAAATGAAATTTACATTCCCCATGCCTTAGATATGTTGAATTTCAAAACTACCAAATCTATTGTTACACAAGATATCCGAGACTTTGAGCATAGCACATGATATTGTTTTAACTTCATTACTTTTATGAATGGAGAGATGCCATAGTGTAGTTTTAGAGGAAACAAAGATTAATTTTTGAACAAGTTTCCCTCTATAAGACAAGTTAGGAATCCATTTATAACAAAAACCTATTGTATAACAAAATTTTTAATACTTTCCAAACTTTGGTACCAAAAATTTTGCTAGTATTTCTGTGTTAGGTTTGGTAGTAACTAACATCAATAGAATAGTGAAAGTAGAAATTATTGAACGAGATTTGAAGTTTTCTTGAACTCATATTCAAACTTTATTGAAGATATTCCATAAATATCTCTCGTTACCATGGATATGACATTTTTATTGAACTCTTCCTTGCTTTCCTTGTATACTTTTAAAACTATGACTTTGACATGTTCATTCAATAGGAGGTTAAGTTAGGTCATTTGATCAAGCATAGATCCACCTATTGACTAAAATTTGTTAGAAAATGTACAAATCTCATATGGTAGGTTGCACTCAACACTTCCCAAGTTCTTTGTGCTCAAAATATTTTCAATAAGTTGTTTGTCAATAACTCAATGTCTAACCAACAAAGTTATCAGACTAATGCTTCTACACATAGAATTGATGTTTCTACCCAAGAATTGAAATTGCTTGGGGATACGAGAGTCAACCGAATCTTGCACATCAATTGTGTTTTCATTGACAATTTCAACGGTTCCTTATGTGTTTCCTTTATGTGTATTCAATACTACCCAGTCATCTGAAAATGAAAATGCCTTCATTAGATGTGGAATTTCTTTGTTGTATTATAATAGTGTTTCCTTCATGTTAGTATTAATTGATTGAGGAAACTTGAGAATTAGTTACTAGACTATTTTTTAAAATACCTTGTTGCTAAAAACTAGATTAAAATTCACATAAAATCTCCTCGTATATCGAACAACATATTAATTTTTTTTGAATACAATTAATTAATAAAACTTGACATTCAAATACATTTATTACATAGTGGAATTAACATAAGAAAACAAAACAAAGAACTTATCTATTAATGGAGAAATCAATGGGATGCATACAAAGGACGTTCCTCCCATTAGTAGGCTTGCGGTTCAATTTCTCTCAACAATAATCCATCCTAGAGCTAAGGCTATGAGTCAACAAGGAGGTATGACCCTCTTAGTTGTCTAATGTCCACACACAGTAGTCCAAAACCTAGGTTTATAACTCCAACTACAATCCCAACCCACCATCTCTCTTTCCACTCAACCTGCACAACCCAAAGAATTTGATCCCCTTCTCTGCCATGTGATGCAGACCCCTACCCTCTCCTAGGGTTCGCGTGACCTCCTGATATAAGGATCATTCAAAAAAAGGGCCAAATCGGCTCTTCGGGGCTTGCTGAGCCCCCAAAATCCTTTACACAGGTCCATTTATTCCATGCGTAGGTCCAATAATTGACCCACAACTCATTTTAAGTCCCTTTGTCTTTTAAAATCAATTTCGGGCCCCTAGTCCCTTTTCTCCGACCAACTCCTCACATGATCGAGGGCTATGACCAAGCACTAAGAACAACGTGCCATTTCGATGCTTCGAACTTTGACGATCTCTGCCTTTATTTCCCTTCAACTTCCCCAAACGCACAAAATTGAGAACTGTCAAAAAAACCATAGGCGACAATATCAACAACTCTCAAGCACGAAGATCGATGGCTCAAACTCCACTGTTTTGGGCTTCGATGATTTCTTTTGATCGCACCAACTCATACAACAACCAAAAAGTGCCGATCATTGAAAATAAATATTGGATGACTCCTAATCCACCACCAAATTGACAGCTCTCCACCTCTTTTGCACTTTTGGCTTCGACAATTTCTCCACAGCCTTTTTCCACAAATTTCTCGAATCGTCGAATCGACGAATACACCCAAGTGTTACATCAACGGTCCTCAAGCTCCACAACTGGACGGTTCAAATTCCTTCTTTTCAGGCTTCAAGAGTTTTTGGCATCCACACAAAATAATCCCAACACATGCAGAGTGTTGAACATCGAAATGGCTGATCGGATGGCCTCCGATGCTCTCACAAATCAACAGCCCCCAACGCTTCGGCGCTCTGGCTTTGGTGGATTTCGAAGCACCACACACAAAAATCTCCTGAAGTTCTCTATTTTCGAACTCCCAGATCTGGTGCCACGTGTCCACTATGATGGACGACTCAGATTCAATCTAGATCTTGGCCATTCGAGAGTTGTCCACTAATACTTGGCCATAAACCCTCAAGAGTATTAAGGCTCCAGACCTCTGGATCTTCTGACGCGTGTCCACCATGATGGATGGGTCAGATGAACTCCATCCTTTGGGAGCTATCGCTTCAAACCACTTCACAAATACTCTAGAGTATCAAACCTACGTATCTCAAAATATGCTGCCACATGTCTCCTCCCGATCAATGGTCGAGATCTACTTCGCTGATTTGGAGCTTCCAGAGTTCTGGACCCTTGGGCACTTTCACCTTTGTTCCTATGGAGTACTGAGGCTCCAGACCATGCCTTATCTTCTGACACGTGTTCTGATTGATGGATGGTCTCGATTCTCTGTGGACTCTAGGACTTCATGAGTCCTTGCACCTTCTCTACCAAGTTCCCCCAGACTGGCGATCTTCGAGATTGCACGATCCACTGATGCATGTCCCAACTAATAGACACTCCATATTTACTCCGGCTCCCAAGAATTCATGAGATCTTTGACTTAACTCCACGTGATTCCTTCATAGTGTTGGTTCTCCGAACCTTTTCTAATCTTTTGCCACGTGTCCTCCTCAACCAACGGTTGGTTGACATCAACTCCGCTCTTCAGAGCTTTAGAATATTTAATCACTCCTTGACTTTGTTTCCTTCGAAATTCTAACCTTCCGGATTTCTGGATCCATTAACACGCATCCCGACTGATTGATGGTCCAGATTTTCTTCAGGTCCCTATGACTGCGAGAATCTCGTCTCCTCTTCTAACCTTCCGGATTTCTGGATCCATTAACACGCATCCCGACTGATTGATGGTCCAGATTTTCTTCAGGTCCCTATGACTTCGAGAATCTCGTCTCCTCTGTGGAACTGTATGGAAAATATATGGACTTTGGGAGTATGAAAAATGATCAAGGTTAAACCCAGATAAACTCACTTGTATCCGACAATTTCTAATGCTTGCGCTTAGATCTAACGACTGAGATCTGTTCTCCTCTCACACGCTCCTCCTTCATTCTGGACTATGATCTGATGGTCCAAATTTCTTGCGACAGTTGATCCAATGACAATTGTGGATTCTTCCTTTGCTACAACTCAATATCCCCTTCAAAAGAGGATTTTCACCAGCTTTCAAAGGCTCTACCTTGGAACTCTCCTCTGCGAGGTCTACTATTTGGCCTCTTCTTGCGTTCTTCGAAATACTACATCTCCCGAGCTTAAAATTCTTTGAAATTTTAAAGGGTCTCGACCTCTGCACACCCTGTAGGGAATTCTATACTTGATACCTTTGAAGATCACCTGCACACTCCTTTTGCTTCTTTAACAATCCAAACCTTGAAGGTCCTTGACATCTACACACCTTGCAGGGTCTCTGTGTGTACTTGCGCTATCTCTCCTGAGCTTGTAACTTAAAACAAAGTTCACCTGCGTATTTTTTGCGCTTCTCTCACGGTCCTAGACTTGGACTATATTTTCCTTTTGCACTCATTGCATAGGCCTTGCACACACTTGCGCTATTCCTCTTGAGATTTTGACTTACTCAATTCCTAAGGGTATCGACCCTTAACTCCTTCAAATAATATCCTCTAGCTTGACCAACACTTTAGCAGTGTGTTGGCTTTGTGCACTCCTTGGACAACTTCACCTACTGAAGCCTCAACTCTTAAAATTTCACTTGCGCACTTGTTGCACTCTCTGTGCAGAATTGCACTATTTCTCTTGGGATTTTCCTTCTGGTATGCTCTCTTGGAAACCTTTTCCCAGAAATCAAAATAGATTTCTTGCGCACTCCTTGCGCCTGCTCAATGCACTCCTTGCAGAGTCCTCGGAGTATTCAGTAACTCTGGTATGTCTTCTTCAAAGTGTTTAGTAACTATGCTAGGAATTTCCTGGAACTATTCCTCCTTCCTAAGTTTGTAGTGATGTTCTAGTGTGCCCACCTAGCATGCTCTTCTCTAAAATCAACACAGAGTTCAAGTGCACTCCTTGCACTTGTTTCATAGAGTTTTCCCTAAATATGGTGTGCACTCCTTGCACAAACTTAAGAACCTAGAAAACTCATAAATTTATAAAGATAGAAAAGTCTTGCTAAATTTAATGCAGCTGCAAGAGCCATTCTCCTTGGAGGATGGCATAAGACTCTAGTTGTGAACTATGGCCCCCAGTACACTCCTGGGATTATTGATCTGTGACCAAGAAGTTAGAGCCATGGCAAAGACCCTTGTGAGGGCCCCCAATAGATGACTGGGGTTATTGGTCTGGGACCAGGAAGTATAAGTCCCTAGATATGTCTAGGTCCCTTGGATATGTTCTAGGGTACCCATGTCTAAAGCATGGGTTGATACTTGGTCTTATACCTTGGTGGATAAGACCCCATATTTATTCTGGGGAAACCTGTTCTTTGATCAGGTAGATCTTAGTGTAATACCAAGATGTTTTGGTGTGTGATCCTCTTCCTCTCTTCCTGTATGGTCCATGGGACCTAGGAGAGATTATGAAGATGAGCATGACCACATTGAGGGATATATCCCATATGCAGTGATGATAAAGTTAATTGTTCACCTTGAGAATTATATGGACATGTGTTTCCACTAGGAAAACCTCTCCTAAACCCCTTACTTGTTCTTCACCCTTTGGTTTTTGAG
>CBVK0100760846.1:0-23053 GCA_900067695.1 Picea abies | reverse complement strand
TCATTAGGATTTCTCTTGCTTCCCGGAGTCTTCTATTCTCGTCAGGTTCACACACGGGGGTAAATACCTCCCACAACTACCATAATATTAACAGTGATAATATGTAATAAAATCAAATTGTCAATCTAAAAGACGTACACGTAGGAATCGACAGAGTAAAGTAGGATCACGTACACAATAACGACCATTCAACTGACATACTACTAATTGGGAATCTAGGAAAACTTCTAAAGAGAGAATGCCATGCGAGATAACATCACACAAAAATTCTATGATGAAGTTATATTTGGCCACATTATTCATGGATGGCCCTAGGCATGCGCCACCTGAAGACATCAGCAAACCCTCGGGTGAGTAAACCACCCAAGTGGCAGAAGCCAAGTTTTGTGTATGATGACTCACTCCATTTGCAAATACTAGGTAGACTGAAGACTCCGTTGACATTTGCCAACAAAGGGAAAACTCTATAATAAAGATAAAGACAAAAGAAAAGGAGAAAAGAGATGTATATAGACTAAATTTACATTAGTATACAAAGAGTTCCACCCAAGTGTAGTACCTTTTCAAGTAGAGCCCATTTATGGGCTCGGCCAAATTATTCCCTTCATAATATTCTAATTCGTAGGCTCCTTTTTCTAGGACACATCACACAATGTAAGGACTGTGCCACATGGGTTTAAACTTGTCTGCCCCTAGTTCTTATTTGGCTTGATCATACAAGAGGACCAAGTCACCTTCAACATACAACTAGGGATAAACAAACTTGTCATTCTAAACCTTGACACGTTTCTTGTTTTCCTCGATAGCTGTAAAGGCATCTCAATGCTGCTCATCAAGACTCTCTAGGTGTACAAGGCATCGTTATAAATATGAAGTGTCAGGTAGGAGCTCGACTTCCAACTTGAGAGAAGGGATTTCAAATTCAACATGAAGGATTGACTCCACACCATGCACTAACTGAAAAGGGGAAAAAATAGTGGTAGTATTAATCGAGGTTCGGTATGCCCAAAGTGTGGGGTATAGCATGATGTGCCAATTGGAATTACTCTGACTGACAATTTTTTTCAAAATGGTCTTGGGAGACTTGTGACAGCCTCTACTTGCCCATTTTCCTAGTGGTAATAAGGGGATGAATGACACCGTGTCTAAACCCTAGGTTAGATGTTATTTCTACCATTATTTCATTATGAAAGTGACTTCCATGATCAGTGACAATCTCACTCAGGATACCAAACCGAATGATAATTTGGTTGAACACGAAGAAGGATGCAGTCTTCCCGTCATATTTTATGGTAGGCATGGCCTCGGCCCACTTAGTAAAGTATTTGATGACCACAATAATGTGTTGATTCCCCCCAGCCGAAGTTGGGTTGCAATCGACGAAATCTACCCCCCACTTGGTGAAGGGACTGACAATGATGACTGGGTTAAGAGGGGCTGGATGTGAGTGCATTTTCCGAGTGACCACCTGGCAGGGGTGACACTTCTTAACCACTTTGATACAATCTTTAAATATAGTGGGCCAGAAATAACCAACTCATAGGATTTTTTGGGTTGTCGCAAGCCCAGATAGGTGACCACAACAAGCCCCTTAGTGGCAATCATTTAGGACTAACTCGGCTTCCTCATGAGTTAAGCAATGACGCAATATATTATCTACTCCTCATCGATACAAAGTGTCACTGATGATGGTATACTTTTTGGTTTACTATATAACACATTGTCGATCATCTCACGAGAGATGCTAAACGAACTTCAAGGTTTGAAGATATAAAATTGGATGACAAGACAAGGAAAATGTGTTCATCTGTGAACAAATCAACATGGATAACATCCTCGTCTAATCGTGGAAAATTGGATATTAAATCTGCAAAAACTAGCGATTTATTGGACTTGGTCGAAGCGAAGTCGAGATCAAATTCTTGTAAGATGAAAATCCATTTATTATATTTTCCTCCGATGATACGTCTAGTAAGGACATATTGAAACAGATTGACATCGATAATCACCATAGCCTTGCAAACTAATATATAGTGACGTAAGTGTTGGACTGTGTGAACGAAAACAAAAGATATCTTTTCAACATGAGAGTAATTAAGCTCAGGATCAACTAAATTTTGACTGAGATAGTAGATGATGTGCTCATGGAGATCATCATCCTCCTGAACTAGAACCATACCAATCGTCTCTGTAGACATGAAAATATACAATAGGTAATATCTGCTATAATCAAGAGATTTCAGCAGAGGGGTCGATACCAAGGCTTTCTTCAAAGCGTCAACAAACTCTTGGGCTCTCTCATCCCAGATAAAGGGGGTGTCCTTCTTCAAGAAGTGCATGGAACCCTTAGTAATATTGACATAATTCACTATGAACCGACGTAGAAAGTTAGCTTTTCTCTGTAAACCTTGAAGTTGACTAATTGTGTGCGGGGGAGGCAATTGAAGTATTGCCTCAAATTTAAGAGGATATACCATGATCCCTGTCTCAGAAAACAAAAAACCTAAGAGGTGACCAGACTTAATGCAAAAGATGCATTTATGATGGTTTAACCAGATTCTCTAGTAACTAAATCTTTCAAAAACTAGCCAAAGGTGTATAACATGATCCAGTCTCTTGCGAGAGTGAGTAGCAAGATCATCTAGGTAGGCTTCGACTATGTGCTTGAGATCATGAAAAGCGAAAGTCATGGCACGTTGGAAGGTTTCTCCAAAAATTTTAAGGCCGAAAGGCATTTTCCGGTATGCAAAAGTACCCCAAGCACATATAAATTTTGTCTTGTGTTGGTCCTCAGGTTTGATCTAGATTTGGTTATAGTTCGAAAATCCATCCATAAAATAAAATATTTTTCTTCCCACACACTCATCGAGAATTTGATTAATGAAAGGCATGGGGAATTTATCTTTAGGACAAGCCTTGTTCAGGTTTTGAAATTCCATACACACACATATGGTTCCTTGCTTTGTATTTACGGGAACATGATTGGATACCCATTCAGTCAAGGGAACTGGGTAGATGAAGCCAGTGTTAAGCAACTTCTCCACCTCTGCCTTAATAGCAGGGGCCTTCTTAGGATTCATTGCTCTAAGACATTTTTGAACTGGTTTAGCATTCAGGTAAGTTCTAATCTCATGTTCAACAATCCGAGGGTCAATCCCTAGCATCTCTTCATATGACCAAGCAAATACATCTCGAAATTCTTTGAAGATATCGGTGTAGATCAAAATTTCTTCTGGAGAACAATCCGCACCTATACTTACGTTCTTAATCTTGCCAGGGGTACGAGAGATATCGATCGAGACAGTAGGAGAAATGCTCACCATATTTCCTTCGACATAAATGTCATGCATATCAAGTGGAACTACAACGTGACCGACTATCTCACTCAGGGTGGATCGAAAGTCATCTTGCTCGATTCTTTCCAGACTTGGGAGAAAATAGGATCGATGATGCGTGTCATCCCAAGGTCTCTTGGAACCAGTCATGGCTTTGAGGATGGCTTCATCCGAAGGAAAAGTCTCATCTAGGCAATCATACGAACAAGATAATGAGGTGGCCCATACAAGACTAAGAAATGGATCCTCCTCATCCGTCTGCGAGGTAACAGGATAAATATTGGCAGAAGAGTCAAGAACAACTTGATATGCAATCTCCACTATCAATAGAGGCATAGCCATGACAACATGCAATTGTCCTTCACAAGACAAAGTTAGAGAGGGTAGGGTCCATGGATCACTAAAATAGGAAGTGCAGAAAGGAATGGACCTCCCTGTAGAAGAGGGCCTACTAGACATGGTGTAAACATGGTGAATCGGTGTCAAAAAGTTGAAAGTACCCATGAGGGAAGAATACATTCCGACACTAATATTCTCAGTTTCCAGTAGAGAATTGTCGATCATAGGGATCGACGGTCCAATAGATGCATTAGTACTAGAGTATGCAAAGGATAACTGGTCGATAGTCACAATCTCCCCTTGATGAGGAAAACAAAGTACATCGAAAATGAATGATACGATGACGACCATAGCGTAGTTCCAATTGTGACCTAGTAATAGGTTATAATCAAGAGGTACATCAACTACCTCTACCTCCACCTCTACCATATTCCCAACTAACTAGGCCAGAAAGGTGGGAAGGATACCATGAGGGTGGAAGGAATGACTGTCGAATGCAGTTAACATGTTCGACGACTTGGAAAGGGCTAGAGAATCAAGAGACTTCCAACAGACCAGGGAAATCACGTAGGTGGCAACACCTTCATCAATGACTTCTCGTTTGATAGTATACTTGGAATACTCCACAAGGATTTGGAAAGACACCTGGTAGGGTAAGTGAGGCTTCACATCTATGATGTCAAACTTGATAATTTTTGAGCCACTAGGTTCTAGAGCTCCTAAGGCAGAGAGTAAGGCATTCCTTTGTGATGGACACATCTGGAGTACCTCCAAAGCTGACATCACACAAGGGGTTTGGCCCAGATCCTCAACAATAGAGTAGTTTTTGGTGGCTCTAACATTAGGGTTGTGGGTAGAGCACTTGAGTACTCCTTTCGGAATACGAGGTGGTGACTATAGTTTCTCAATCTGTAAGTTTGTCTCCGGGGGTGGAGGAGGAGCTTCTAGGCTGGTACTAGCTTTTGAAGAGCTATAAACTCGAGAGTGGGTGGCTATATCAATTTTCGCGTTGACCATATTGATGCAAACACGATCGTCATCTTGCAACGGTGGGTTTTGACTTCCACCGGATGCATTTCCGGCGTTCGAAGAGCTTGAGGCTAAGTGTTGATTGTGTGGGAATTGGTTCGTCAGCATAGTGGGTGATAGATTTAAAAGCCTCGCAACCTCCGCAATTTTGGGGCATAAGTGTGTAAGGTGGTCATCAGTACGAAGTTTACAAGGAAACTTCACCTTACGTTTCTCTTTCTTGCCCTCTCCAGCATTATTATTATGTTTCCCATTATTATCTTTTTCCTTGGGTTTATTATTATTCTTCCCACCCTTACGATTATTTCGACCTTTATACGACTCACTATAGGGTCAGTGCGGCCGCGACTTCAAGTCACTTGATGCAAACACGATCGTCATCTTGCAACGGTGGGTTTTGACTTCCACCGGATGCATTTCCGGCGTTCGAAGAGCTTGAGGCTAAGTGTTGATTGTGTGGGAATTGGTTCGTCAGCATAGTGGGTGATAGATTTAAAAGCCTCGCAACCTCCGCAATTTTGGGGCATAAGTGTGTAAGGTGGTCATCAGTACGAAGTTTACAAGGAAACTTCACCTTACGTTTCTCTTTCTTGCCCTCTCCAGCATTATTATTATGTTTCCCATTATTATCTTTTTCCTTGGGTTTATTATTATTCTTCCCACCCTTACGATTATTTCGACCTTTCCTTTTATTCCCATCTGGTTTCTGGTCACCATTTGGGTTCTTCGACGATTGCACGAAATGTACATCTGTTGATTGGGTGGGTTTGGAGGATCCAAACGAAGCTAGCCCTCTAGCAGACTTCGTTGCTGAGTCTGTGGACTTTACATTGGTGGACCCTATAATGCCATTAGAATGAGTTCTGGGATTCTGTATAGGATCATGATTTTTCCGTGGTGCATCTAGAAGAAGGTGGTATAACATCCCATAGTGAGCATATATCAAATCAAGTTGTTGGGCTCTAAAGATAGCTTCTTCCTCACTGAAGACCCCAAAAGTAGCAATGTCCTTTGAAATGGGAGTGTGCAACGACTTTAGGAACCATTCAAGAAGAAAGTTCGGGGGTATAGGAGTCTTAACCAACCACCTTCACCTACACCATTCCTAGATATGGTCCAAGATGTGAATGTTGATACCCTGGCATAAAGTCGAAAAAAGTTCAAGGCTAGCATCATAATGAATGGGCAGTTGAAAGTGGTTGAGAAAGGCTAGCACTAACTGATGAAAAGACCAATATGTCCCCCTAGGTATCTCAATGTACCATTGCTACATGACTCCAATGAGAGTGAGATGAAACAATCATAATCTAATAGAATCACGATTCAGAGAATTTGATGAGCACCAAAGGTGAAAAGTAGTGATGTGGTCACCAAGGTCCTCGCCATTCTTACCTTCAAACTTTGGAATGTCTAATGGAAGTTTGGTAGGGAATGGGGGCCATGTGGGATCATGACTCACTGGGTCATTCATTAGTTTAGACAAATTTGGTAAATTAAGCGTGGTCGAAAAGGGAATACAGGGTTGTGACACCTAGCCCCATCCTCCCGCGAAAGATTGTGTGTTAGGAACTTCATTCCATCCAGGATTCTGGTAAGGAACAAAACCTTGTCCGGGATTAAAAGACCCTCCTCCGGGATGTTTCATAAAAGATGGATTGGGCATCATTCTGGCAGGAATGTTCCGATATTGGTTATGAAAATTTCCCCCAGTTGGATTAGATCCAATCTGAGGGTTGTTAAAATTTCCCTCAACTTGATTAGATCCAGGTTGGGGAGTGCCCAAAGTGTAGGACTGACCTCCTCCAGGTGGGAACCTGGAGGATTGAAGTGGATTCGTCATGCCAAAAGTATTGGTCGGAATCGACACCGAGGGGATAGGGATATAGGGCGGAGCTTTTCCATCGGCTGGGTTGTTCCATCCAACAGTAGAAGGATTAGACCCGAGGTTAATAATAGGGACACTTCCTATATTAGGATTCGCTTGGGGAATATGAGAACCACCCAACAGGAAAGGAATGTAAGGAGGTGTAGTGCCCCCAAGTCCAAAGCTAGCGTTATGGCTAGCAGTTGGGATGGCAGTAGAAAACTACAAAGTGAAGTTAGGCATACCATAAGAAAATGAACTAGAAGCCATAGGGATGGTCTAAACATTGTAATTCGGTGAGTGACCGAAACCCCCAAAAGGGTTTGATGCAAGAGATGAAGCATTAACTATAGGTCGAGCCATAGTACCGGTATAAGCCTCTGACACTGCAATTGTAGTGGTTGCAGGTGTTGAAGGGGTGCCATTAATTATAGTGGGTATGGGAGTTGAATAACTCCCAGTGTTCTGAAGACTAGACTCGGTACTCATCCTTGTGGAACCACAAGTCTGAAAAGTGGATGTGTGTGTACCACTCATGATAACTCTACGCCTTTTAGAAGGCAAAAACTCAAAAAATCGATGGTAATTGTAACAACCGATGGGACCTGTGAGGAAGTTGGCCCGATTCCACAACGACTTATGACTCTCCAATGAATAAAAATATATCCTAAGGCCAACTAGTATTCAAAGAGCATACCAAAAGTCAAACGACCAATATGCATGCAAATGGGCTAAAGTGGTTGAGTGGCCTCCCTCGCTAAAGAATGTATGTATCATCCAAGAGGGACCTTAGACTCCTTGCTAAATTTTGGAGGTAACATAATCAATTATAAGGGCCCTCGTAGGATTAACAACTAGTCGGTCAGATCCCCCTAAAGAGGTAATCCTCCATGAATTCCGTGTGATGTCCAACCCCTATGTGACTTAGGATACAAGTAGAATAACCCCTGCAAGTAACCTATGAGATACCTAAGTCAAGAAACTAATAAACCACTATATAACTGATGCATAGGCGAGCAGTCGTAAGTCCGGATCACCATATGGGCAGGGTAGCAAAGCTCGAAACCTTGAAAGCACCACCTCTCATAGAGGTATGGGTACTAGCAATATCCCCAAATATAAATAAATCCACAAAAATATCTCTGATGCTAGGTGAGTATCCAGGGGTTATCCCTTCAACTAACTTCGCTTGACCTCGTGATTAACTCCGGTGTGAGCGGAGCCTCCTGATATTACCAATTATACAATGGACTTCTCAACTCCCTGTCTCAGACACATATGTTGATTTAATTGCCTTGGAGAAGTTTACTCACAAGATCCTATTCCAAGGCACTAAATACTATGCTAGTTTGTGCACCCTAAAAAATAAAATTGTGACTAATCAATTTTAGTTTAAAGCGTAAATTTAATTGGCCGTGGTTACTCAAAAAGGTATGGAAGTGAAACTCATGGTGTTGTGACTCTGCAAGAAAATAAATATGAATATAATGCAAAGTCTATCTTTAACTTTTCAATGAATGATATGCTAATAAGAATAGTGAAGTCTTCAATTTCAACTCTACAATTCAGAAGTAAAATGCAATCTTTCACAAAATGTGCTAAGCTAATGATAAAGATTCCAAGATGAAAATGGCAATCAATGCAAAATGCCTATTTTTTTTGTATTTTCAATATACTAAAAATAAAATGCACGGACTGATGAGCAACCTGATATATAAATTCTAATGTGTATAAAAACAATAACTCGAGTAGAATACCAAGCAATCATGAAAATAGTCCAGGGAACAAGGACAAATCAAAAATGGAAAACAAAGAGAAAGACTTCGCCCAAAAATTCAACTCCAAATAGATTTCCTGTCATCCCAAATGATCTCAATAGACACTACAGAGACCTAAGAAGGCTCAACAATCTTCAAATCCCACCCAACAGTCACTAAACCAAGAAAACAAGCAACGGGAAGTGGTATGCATGACTATTCAGGAGAACATAGCATATATACGCTTCTTGTAGTGAGACAGCAGGCGTGTATACGTGGTTGTCAAGGCAAAAAGGGCGTATATGCTTCAAAACAAGGCCAGGCAAGGGAAAAAGGCTAAAAACTCAGACCCAAAGTGAACATGACATGTCAAGCAGTGATATGACAAGAAACACAAAGGAAAAAGAGCAATGTAAGAAGAAAAAGTACTTCAACCCTTAGAAGGAAGATCTCTCCCCAGTGAAGTCTCCATTTCTTTTACAAGGGAAAAAATCTCTATGGACAAGGGTAAACCACAACAGACAGGTATGACTGCAAAAATCAACTCAATTCCAACATATGCTATATAGGCTAATGTGCAATGTAAGAAAGAGGCCTACCTCGATCCAACACTTGATGATGTTCCATGGTTGAGCACTTTGACCCAAAGCTTTATACATGCAAGAAGTTCTTAAGAAACAAGCATAGCAAGTACATAGTGATGATACAAAAGGGGTTATCACATCAGATAACATAATCCATTAATAATCATTACAAACATTCCCATGGATAATAATCATATATTTGCAAGATACCAATAGGACGGGGAAGGAGTATTTCTATTAATAATTGATCAGCAAAAGTGACAACATTACAGATTTTCGTGTCAGGACGGTTTGAAACCAAGAAACCAAGTTCCTTCCAACTGGGTCTCCACCACTTCAATCCTCCACCAAAGGCAAGCTCATAGGAAAGAGGCAATGAGGTCCTCTCAGCAATAGATAAATAGCTTGGGGGTTGAACACTGTGTTCAAACTTGAGGGACAAAGGGATGCAGACTTAATATGAAGTAATTTCTCCAAAGTAACTTTGCTATCAAAGTTGAATGTTTTCTCTTCTTTTCCATAGCTCGAAATTGTTCTCTTATAGCCTTCAAAATGCAACTGAAGGGCCGAGTCAGAACATTTCTAGTATATGGAAGGCTAAGGATCATAAATCTTCTGTCGTTACATGGAAACCCGACCTCATTTTGTATTTTCTGGCACAAATCCCGATGTATGCGGGCTGTAGTGGAGCAGCCAGCGTATATGCATCTTGTATAACTGATAGGGAGCGTATATGTGGAAAAATGTATATTTTTATCTCTAGATTCATCAAAAAGGGATGATAAGTATGCATAGGGAAATGGAAAAAGGCCCTCTGTGCAAGATAACAATGGTGAGGCAAATCTTGCTATAACACCATGACAAAGAGCACTGTCCTTTATTTAATGAATAATTGGCCTCTGGAGCCCCTAACCTGTTTAAGCAAGCTACTATACCATGGTGCGAGGTATGTAGAACTAGACATCGCCCTGGTGAATGTTATTATATGCAGAAATATGTCCAGACACCCACCAATATTTATTGCACATTCTATAAATCTATGGGGCATGGCGAGAGGAACTGTAGGGCTTATGACCTCATGCATGAAAGGTCAAGGGATGCATATAGAATTCAAGGAGAATTTCAGCCAGAAGGGACTGTTGCGCAGTTCAATTCCCTAGGAAGAGGAAGCTTCACCCCTCGCGATGCGTACAAAGGAAGAGGATGAGGATGAGACATGGTTCCAGGTCGAGGTCAGACTATTTGTTATAATTGTGCCTAGCTAGGTCATTTGGTAAGGGATTGTTAGAACCCTTGTACTACTTGCATATACTGTAATTCATTTGACCATGTCATTGAATACTGTCCAATATTGTTAGCTAAAGTTCAGGAAAGACAAGGAGGAAACCAACAATTCCATAAAATAACAGTTGAAACTCGTGATCTGGAACCCAGACTCGCTATTTTTACTAGTGGAGGTTCTATCACAGGAGAATATAGGATGACTCTAGGAAAGACTACAGATGGATCGGGGATCATAAAAGCTTCAGAGAAGGCACCATTGTTTGATCCAAGGAAAGAAAAGCATATTTTTGAAGAATCAAGAAAAGAATTTTTAGGTGAACATTCTTCTTCATCTAGGGCACAATTAGAAGTAAGGTAATGCTAAATGCCTCCAACATTTTATTAGTCTTCCCCACCTAGACAAGGAAAAGAGGTAAGAAAGTTTGTGGGCTTCTTGTATACTTGTATTGATTTGATTAAATATGAAAGAGTTGTGAAATAAATATAACACTTGATAAGACAATATAAAATTAGAAGAGTAGATCCTCTGCTGAGTAGAGTTGTGAAGAAAGTATCTATAAAAAGGAGGACAAGCAAGGAATTGCACCTTAGTGCTCAGATTGGATACTACGACGTGGACTATCTGGTCCTCGACCTAGGATCAAAAGTAAATGTTATGACAAAGAAGACATGGGCATTGATGGGAAAACGTAAATTGATTTACTCTCATATTAAGCTCAGGATGGCTAATCAGTAGGCAGTGATCCCCTTTGAAAGACTAGAGCATGTCCCTATGGACATCGATGGAGTGAGGACATTTACAGACTTCGAAGTGATCGATATTTTTGATGATATTTGTCCATATCCTGTGTTGTTGGGTATTGATTGGGCTTTCGAAAATTTGACTATTATTGACCTGAAAAAGAGAAGAATGACATTTGAAGGTGATGGCCTTAAGGTCACTGCACCTCTTGACCCCGATGAAGGTCAAAGATACACAAAACCTATAAGAGAAGAAGACCACGCCTATGAGATAGAGAACATCTATAAACTGACAAAAGGACAACAGGATTATATTAATCCTATAGCATATGGAAATCTAAGTTGGCGAAGTGAAAGTGCATGCTCCTCAAATTCAAAAGAAGCATTGGAAAACTGTCAGAACAGAATGTATGAAGTCTCTACGTGGAGGTGTGCCAAATTGACTAAGGAATTTTGCTGGATTGACACAGAAGTAAGTAATCTTCCTACATTTTATGGATTGAATAATTTAGAGACATTTCTATTTGAATTTGAAGGATTTGTACCAGTACAACAGAGGTTGTTGGAACTAGATGAAGCCTTGAAAGCAACGCCAGCTAGATGGTGGGGAACACACAAGAAGAACATCGCGGGGTGGGTACAATGTCGCACCTTGTTGACAATGCACTTTTCAAACCAAATTGAAGGTTGCGAAGTTCGATACACATGCTAGAGTTGTCCTAAGGACCATGTGCGAAGTTGTGAGGAAGCCTGGAGCAACATTCCTAAAGAATAGTGGGTACATAAGTTCATTAGCACCTTATATACTACGCCTATAAACCGGTGTCTTCAAGAAGAACTATGCTTAGTCACTACATATTGGTATGGTATGACCCATAAATTTATAGCTACGTTCCTATCTGAATGTCAGTAACCCATAGTAGATCAGGCTTTACAAATTGTAAGACAAAAGGTCTTTGAGGAGGCACCTAACCCTCCTCTTGAACAAGAAGAAGATAAATGGAATGCGCCTCTTCAGTGGTTACAGGGTTGTTATAATATTAATGTTGAAGAGGATGATGACCCTAGGAATGTGAACATTTCAGAAACTGAAGGACAAAGAGATATAGAAGGGTCAGGGATTGAATTAATTTTTGTTGGGAAGCCTATTAAAATTAAGAAAGTTAGTATTGGAGCAGAGCAAGCACCTAAGTTGGAAAATGTTGGATACTATTGGGATGATGCTACTATTGGTAAGATTACATAACTATTGCATGAGTATCAGGACTTGTTTCCAACCAAGTTCACAGACTTGAAGGGCATTAAAGGGCCCATATGAGAAATGAAGATTCCTTTGAAAGCAGATGGAAGGCCTATCAAGCAGAGGCCTTACAGACTGAATCCCAAGTACAAGAACAAAGTTAAGACTAAATTAGATAGAATGCTAGAAGCAAGAATTATAGAACCAGTCGAAGAATCTAAATGGATCATCCCTATGGTGGTCCAAGATAAGAGGACATGAGAAATCAGAATCTGTGTAGATCTAAGGAAATTGAATGATGCATGTTTACATGATCCATTTCCTACACCTTTTACTGATGAAGTTCTAGACAATCTAGGAGAACAGTAAGTTTATTCATTCACAGATGGATTTTCAAGCTATCACCAGATCATAATTGTTAAGGAGGACAAACATAAGACTACATTTGAAACAGAATGGGGTTCTTTTTAGTACACTATGATGCATTTTGGTTTGAAGAATGCATCGGTCATATTTTCCAGGGTGGTGGTCAAATAATTTAAGGATTTTTTACATAAGTTTTTGGAGGCATACTTTGATGACTGGACTGTTTTTAGTCTACTAAAAGATCATATTGAATGTCTAAGATTAATGTTGGATAAGTGCAGGCAATGTCAGATTTCCCTAAACTTGAAGAAGTGTTTTTTCTTTTCACCTTTTGGAGTGTTGTTAGGACACATTGTGTGTAAGCAGGGATTGTTGGTAGATCCTTCCAATATTGCTATAATTGTTGATCTACCTCCTCCTACTTTGGTTAGACAGTTGTGCACTACATTGGGACACACTGGATACTACATAAAGTTTATTAAGGGTTACGCACAGATAATAGAACCTATGGAGAAGATATTAAAGAAGTATAGTAAGTTTCAATGGATAGAGGAATGCCATTAGAGCTTCGAAACATTAAAACAAAAAATGATCACTATGCCTATTTTGGTTTTTCCAGATTGGAGTAAGGAATTCCATGTTCATGTCGATGCTTCATCCATTGCATTAGGAGCAGTTTTAGCACAACCAGGTGTAGGAGATATTGACCACCCTATAGCCTTTGCTAGCAGGAATCTTTCTACATCTAAAATGAATTATACTACCACTGAAAGAGAAGCCTTAGCTATGGTATATGCGTTGCAAAAGTTTAGACACTACTTGTTGGGAGGACATTTTAATATGTTTACTAATCATTATGCATTGAAGTACTTAGTCAACAAGCCAATGTTGGGGGGAAGAATATGTAGATGGCTATTATTATTCCAGGAGTATGACTTTGAGATTGTGGTCAAGCCAAGAAGAATGAATAAGGGACCTAACCACTTATCCATGTTAGAACATGGAGAGGAACCTACCAGTTTTGATGATACACTACCATATGCACAATTGTTAGCCATCAGGAAAGTTGATGATCACTTCATCGAGATAGTCCAGTACATGTCCACAGGAATGGCACCTCGTGAGTACACAATTATTCAGAAGAAACAATTGGTAGTTTGCGTTGCATATTTTCAACTTATAGTTGGACAATTATATAATATGGGACCAAATGAGATCTTAAGAAGATGTGTTATGGAGTCAAAAATACCATTAATTCTTGCAAAAGCACACGAAGGCATCACAGGAGGACATTATGCAGGGAAAGAAACAATCCAGAAGGTTCTCATAGCTGGTCTTTGGTGGCCCACTTTACATAAGGATGCTAAGGAATACTACAGAGCCTGCGATGTATGTCAAAGAGTAGGGAAGCCTTCTAGAAGGGATGTGATTCCTTTAGCACCTCAGTTAATTTTACAAGCATTTGAGAAATGGGCTATTGACTTTTTGGGACCTATCAACCCACCAAGAAAATGAACAGGAGCTCGATATATCATCACTGCTACAGAGTATTTGACCATATGGGAAAAATAAAGAGCAGTTAAAGACTGTAGTGCAACTACAGTTGCATGGTTCATATTTGAGGATATCATAATCAGATTTGGATGTCCAAAGATCCTTATGAGTGATCAGGGCACACACTTCATTAACAAAACTATTGAAGCCTTGACTCGGGAGTTCGAAGTCCACATTCAGAGGAGCACAACATATCACTCATAGGTGAATGGAACAGTCGAAGCTTTCAATAAGATTTTGGAGACAACTCTGAGTAAGGTTTGTAGTGTTAACAAAGATGATTGGGATTTGATAATTCTAGTAGTGTTGTGGGCATATCGAACTAATTGCAAAAAGTTGGCAACACAGACTCCCTTCAACTTAGTTTATGGCCTGGAAGCAGTGGTACCTATGGAATATTTGGTTCCTAGTTTAATAATTACAACATTTACAGGTATGGATGACACTAGCGATGTTCAATACATGCTCACGCAGTTGATGGAACTAGAGGAAGACATGTTCATTGCAAGATTTCATCAGGAGGTACAAAAATAACGAGAAAAGGATTACTGTGACAGACATATCAAGAAGAAAGCATTTAAACAAGGAGATTTGGTACTTTTGTATTACAACAAGTTCATGAAGCACCCAATAAAGTTCAGGGCACATTGGCTTGAGCCATTCGAGGTTTCCTATGTTACAGAAGGTGGAGTTGTGTAGCATAAGACTCTTAATGGAGAATGGAAGGATGTCTTATTAAATGGGATCCGGTTGAAGATGTATTGTGACAACTAGCTACCTCACAACTCTCAGTAAAAGCAAAGGAAGAAGGGTCTAGGTACCAGGTGTAGTTGAAATTGGGGACAGAGCAGAAAGAACAGGCTGCTCCGTACAGTCTGCAGTCAAAGTAATACAGAAGGTTCAACCCTATAGTGACTTGAGATGAGTCACATGTGAGTGTTGGGGGCTTGTTGGCCCTTGGTCATGTATTAAGGAAGAAAGCAAAGATGAAGACAAAGTATGAAGTGCGCAGAAGGCACACAAACTGAGGAAGGGTCGAAGTGGTGAAAGAATCATAAAAGAAGGAATGAAGTAAAGGAAAGAAATCCATTGAAATAAAAGATCAAGGAAGACAAAGCAACAAAGAAGATAGATCGTGGACAAGTCAGCAAGAAAAAGAAGACACTTATGGGTGCTTTGGAGCACCTCACTGAGAAAAAGGAGGTGTTATCACTATAACAATTTCTGTGAGAAATCAAGTTTCCAAGACTTAGCGAGGCACTAAACTAATGTGGAAGCGTGATAAACTGAAAGACAGGGCCAAATACAACGGGAGGAGGATAAAGCTAGTGAGAGTGCGGAGTTGGACCTAGTGGGCCACAGATCTCAGGAGCCGCAGATCAACGGTCAGGGATCATATCAGGAAAAGAACTATCGTAGAGGTTAATTCTTGAAAATGGGCTGATAAGAATACCACGGTTTCAACTCGGGACCACGTGGCGCCATCAGATGCATTTTGTGGTGAAAAGCAGTCTATCCCAAACCGCTTTGCCTCATCCCCAAAATTTCTGAAAGACAAGTGCTACAAATATTTCTACGAAATGGCTAGTGAAAATAAGTTGGGGGTTAAACCATTTGCAGACGAATTTGATCAGTTTCCCATATATTAGTTTACAAGTCTAAGATTCCAGATTTCAAGTGATTTTGACCAGTCTTCTTCCGAGGTGAATTCCAGGCAAACCATAGCAATTTTTGAGAAATTAAAAGAGGTTTATATTCAAAACAGGCCAAAGAAAAATAATCTCTCCCAGATTTCTCATAGCTATTACATACTAGGAGAATCGAGGACATCTTGGAACCTTACATTTTCGAATTCAACATTTTCTTGTGGGAAGACATCTTTGTCAAATGCAGATCCTGGACAGATGGAAAAACAATTCACAAAACCGAGAGAGGTTTTTTATCAAGAGAATCTGATATACAAAAACCTCCCCCATATTTTACACAGATTTCATGGATTGGGATATTAAAAGAAATCTTTGAACCATGCTTTTCAGTTTTCATGATTTCCTGTTTGAGACATGTTTTTGCGGCACGCGTTCCGGCCAGTTGGAGATGAATTTAGAAAAACCGAGAGAGTTTTATATTCATAATCATCTACATTCTCATATTTTACACATCTATTACAGTTTGATAAATATAGGTGGCGTTGTGAAGCCTGGTTTTTCTTGTAAACGGTTTCCAAACGAAACGTTTCTTTATTTGTAACTAGTTTAGAAACGAAAGGACTCGTTGTTTGTACAAATGTTAAGAGTTTTGAATGCATTAATGTTGGTAGAATTGCAAGGAAAAATTTTAGTTGTTTCTAAACTCAATTGTAATTTTCTGGGGCTGAATTGAATATAGATGCAGAATCTTTTGAAGTCTCTATGAAAAGATTCTAATGGTGGTGATATGAATTTTGCCTTCTCTTATTGTATGTATTTCCTGTGTTCTTTTATTCCATTCACACTTTCTTATGTTTAAATTGGATAGTTAAAAGATCATAATTCATCTTATTATGCTCTCGGATTAAGCAATTTAAAATGTGTGTTTTTCTTCTTAACTAATCCAGAATTCATTTCAGTAATGCTCTGATGCAGTTATTTTTTTTCTCCTTCCTCTTACACCCTGCTTAAATACAATTTATAACTCAGATTCATTTCCTCATTTAGCCTTTATCCTATGGAGAGTTCTACTAGCCAATCATTGTTTTCATTCAATTTCAAAATTTTGACTCCATATCCCTAAGTGTCCCTCCCCTTCCTAGCCAACAACTTTATAAAAAACCCCAAAACAAACTAAATCTAGCCATTGATTGCCAAAGAAATATCAAGTGACACGAGAGAGCCCTCTTTGAGCTGAGAAGGATAGTACCCAACTCTAAAGTTGGTTGAAACAGTTACCTCTTTCGTTTGTTTTATCATTCGAACAGATTTACAGAGTGCTAACAGGAGGAACAAGTCGACGAAGTCCTTAAAATAAGGGTTATGTGGACCTATGGTTTTGGCAATGTGGATCTAGGGTTTTGGCACTTGGGCTTCATTATAGGGTTTTCTAATAGTCATGGAATGTATACATAGAGGTATAGAAGAGTTGAGGAGGGGGAGGTGATAGTGATGTTGAGATGTAGAAGTCTTATGTTTTAGGGTATTCTTGTGTTTTGGGTCTTCAACTAGGTGCGAAGACCGACTCTGCAGCTGAGTGTGTAGGGCTAGGAGATAAAGAGGAGAGAGACAAGGATATGCAATTGAGTGCACAAATAGAATTGATATTTTCATCTATTCTATCAATAAACAAAGTTTTGTGGACGTCGCTCTAGAGAGAGGGTGAACCATGTAAAATCTTGTTGTTCCATGTGGTTTATTCTTTGTTATTTAATACCTTTTATGTTGTTATTGCACTGTTATTTTTCCTGTTTAAGATAAGAAGATATAACTTACTTTGCGAAGTTAAGCATAATACTGTTAAGAATCTCTGAGTTATTTTGTGTTGTTGTTTTCGAATAATCTTGCATTTCCTCTGGTTGTAGATACCTGTGTCCTGCAACCCCCCTATTGTTACTTCGGGTGATACTTCATCTACTTCACAGGTGTTGTTATAAGGGCTAGTATTTAGAGTTTGTTGGTGTGTTGTTAGAGTTGAACCATGTGTCTGCCCTTGTGCCAACACATCCATAGCCTCTGAATTCATATCCTACAACAACTTCATATTTGATATGATAGGTGTAGTCATTGCATTGCAATCCAACATCTCAAACCTCTTGAAGATTTCCACTGCATATTTCCCTTGATTGAGAAAGATCTCATCTTGTCGCTTCCATACCTCGAGACCCAAAAAGTAATGCATCATCCCGAGATCTTTCATCTCACACTCAACAACCCGTTTTCTCTTACACTCTGAGATGATATTTTCCACACTTGTTAGAAACATGTCATTCACATACATCAGTAGTATTATTAGACCATCATCCACAACTTTAAAGTATAGGTTAGGATCTGCACTCTTCTTTGTAAATCCTAAGCTCATTAAATAATTTTTGATCCTACCATACCATGCATTGGGTGCCTACTTTAATCCATATAAATCCTTCTTCAATATGCACACATGTGTTTCCCTTCCATGTACCTTGAACCCTTGTGGATTCTCCACATATACTTCCTCTTTTATTTCACCATTGAACAAGGTTGTCTTCACATCCATATGATGCACCTTCCATTTCATTATTGCGGCCAACACAAGTATAGTCATGATCGAGGTATATCTCGCCACAGGAGAAAATGTCTCCTCATAGTCAATGCTCTCCTTCTGAGAGAATCCTCAAGCCACAAATCTAGCCTTATACTTTTCAATATTTCCATCAAATGCATTTTTCGTTTTGTAGATCCATTTTGACCTTACTAATTATTTCTCTTTCAGTCTGGGGACCACATCCTAGACATCATTCTTTACTATGGAATGATATTACTCCCCATGGAATCCTTCCATACCCTATTTTCTATAGCCTCTTCATAACTGAATGATTTTTCATCCATGATATCACGCAAATATGCAACATAGCTTGAATACGGCTTCAACTTCTTACTTTCCCTGAGATATTTTTTTGGGGCACCATATCTTTTTGCATCTCTGATGAGCTCCTGTGCCCAAGTTTTTCTTCTATTGAGAGAAGGCATCTATGTTGGCCTCTAAGGTTCTGCCATGTCATTATCCTCATGAATCACTTCCTTTGGATCAACTGCTTCTTCCTCTGGAACTCTAGTAAATTCATTCTCCTCCTCATGAACCTATTTTGCATTGTCCTGTTTTGATTTTCTAAAAGATGCATTCTCATCAAAATATGACATCTCAACTAATCTCAAATTTCCGATGACCGAGATTATATATCTTGTATGCCTTCGATGTGTCACTGTAACCAATAAATATGCCATTATTTCTAGATGGATCCAATTTCGTCCTCTTTTCCTTGTGGATGTGCACAAATACGGGGAATCCAAATATCCTTAGATTGCTGACTTCCATCTTCTCTCCTCAAAACATCTCCTCTAGTGTCTTTTTTTCAAGTACTTTGTGGGGAATTTTGTTCTTCACATACACTGTAGTATTTGTTGCTTCTGCCCACATATGCATAGGTAGATCTTGATCATGGATCATAGCCTTCACCGCTTCCATGATTGTCTAATTCTTTCTTTCTGCTACTCCATTCTGTTGAGGATTGTAGGGAGTAGAAAGCTCCCTCTTAATCCTAGCTTCCTTGAAATATTATTTGAATTCCTTTGAAGTGAATTCTTCTCTATTATCGGATTGCAAGGTCTTTATCTTCTACTATGTCAGGTTTTCTACCAGTGCCTTAAATTATTTGAATTTTACAAACACTTCATTCTTTTTCTTCAACAAACAGATCCAAGTTTTACGTGAGTAATCATCAATAAAAAACACATAATATACATACCCTCTTAGTGAAGTTGTTGACATCAATCCACACACATACGAGTGCATGATGTACAATACTCTTTTGTCTCTGTTATCCTTATCGGGAAAGGAATGATTCACGATCTTTCCTTGTTCACACATTTTTCACACATCACCTGGTTTTTCCTGGATCTCTAGTAGTCCCATCACCATCTTACTCACACTCGGTAGGGCCTTGTAATTTAGATGAGAAAATCTCATATGACATAATTCAATAGGATTCATAGTGTCGTGAATTAATGTTGAATCTGATCGCCCTTTCAATTTGTAGAGTCCTCCCTCTTAAACTCCAATCACCACAACATCATCAAAAGTCTTCCCTCTAGTCAACATAAGAAATTGTCCATCAAAAAATGAAACTTTGTAACCCTTCTCATCCAATGCTAAAATTGAGAGAAGGTTCTTATTCAATCCAAGAACATTGAGAACTTCCTTTATCTTCATTGGATTTCTTGAGTCTAACTTGTAGGAGGATTCTCCTACTCCTTTGATCAGATACTGATAGTCATCTCCCAATTTCACCTTCTGCGGTGAATCCTTATGAGTAAGTTTAGACAAGGAGTCTTTATAACCTGTCATGTGCTTGTAAACACCATTGTCCACCAGCCAAATGTCACTTCCATGAGTGACAGTCCCTCTAAAGGCTGATATAAGAACATACTCCTCATTACTTGATTCATTTTCCTTTGCAACCTTCTTGGGTGGATCATCATCTTCATTTGTATGAACATGATTCCTTTTAGGTCCTTTCTTTTCCCTTGGTATTTGAATGAGGGAACAATTCCTAGCAATGTGTCCCATTTTCTAACAATAAAAACATCTTATATTTGGGTTATTTATTTGGCCCTTGGGTGAGGAGGGTTCTTTCTTGCTCTTTTCTTTCCTGGTGTGGGAGGTTAGGGCTTGATCATCATTTTCCATCTTCTCTTCTCTTGCAACCATCCTTACTTCTTCTTGGTTGCAATCTTCCCATAGCCTACTGAACCTGGGTAGCTTCCTTCTTGAGCATATCCATTGAATAAATGCATCCCATGACCTTGGGCGACCATTATAGGTGGTCATCACCATTTCTTCTCCATTCACTGTATCACCAATGGCTTCTATATCCTCCTTGATCTGGTTCATTCTTGAGAAGTAAGAGTGGATGGTTTTTGAATTCTACATCCTCACATTCTTTAACTGAGTTCTGAAGGCCACTATTCGGTTGATGTTGTTTCCTTCAAACAGTGGGGTTAAGGAATCCATCATTTCTTTTGGAGTGGATAATGAAGATATGTGATGAATAAGATGGTCCTTAATGGAGTCTTCAATAATATTCTTTGCTTTGACCATATCCTTCTTATGCTTTGCTTTAGCCGCATCTCCCTCTAGTTTTAAAACCTATTATTTAGTGAACTTCTCTAGATCATGTTCTTCTAGGAGGAGGGATACTCTGTACCTCTAGGATTTGAAGTTTTCATCTCCCTCCAGCTTCTCATCGATCTTGGTTCCGATCGTCATCCTAACCATAAATCACAAATTCTGGATTTTGAAGATCTGATCCAGGGAAAATATGTGTTCCACTAGGGAACACTTGTTGGTGGTCTTGTCTTGTCCAAAAACCACTCCTATCAAGAAAACGACTCCTTTTTTCTCCTAGATCTATGAATTGTCTTCTATTCACCCCTGCTCTGATACCATGTTATATTTTTAGAAGTTACAATTATCTTCTTTAACATTCATTAACATATGTATGTAATAATATCAATGAAAGATAAACAATCACAAAACACAAGATATATCTTGGGAAACCCTCATGGGGGAGAAAATCCAACAACCAATTCTTCAATATAGATTCCTTCAACTAGTACAATGTCACGTTATATCTCTCCACAAATAGACCAATACCAAGATACCAAAGACCAAGAAACCAAGACCTCATGTGCTAGACCTCCTTTTCTATGCTCCAAAATACACAAGAGAAGGTGATTTGTGTGTGTATATAAATGAGAGGAACTCGACCTCTATTTATACACATAACTTGACTCCCAAAAATACGTAACCCTAAGAGGGGCCATTTTTAATCTTATAATAAGAATAACAATAAAATAATAATTTATTTTGAGTCGATTTATACAGTAAGATTACAATAACCTTCTCGAGGTTTGACCAATACAAATACAAAAGAATATCTTCCATAGTTACATCAAAATATCAACACCTAGAACTATCAAGTTTCTATTAGGGTTAGTTGCAATGAGCTTGAGACTCATGTACGAAGCATAAAATTCCTTTGCATTGTTGGTAATATTTCCTAATCCCAATGAAAACTCAAGTTATGTCTGTCCTCTGGGATCCACTAAGGTCCCTCTCGCACCTGCCACCCCTTGTTGCTCACTAATTATAACTTGGTGGATGTAGAGTTATTGAGAGTGTTGGAGAAGGGGTCACTGACCTCAAGGAGGGTGATAGTGTGCTTCGTGTATTTACTGGAGAATGTAGAGAATGCAAACACTACAAGTCAAAGGAGAGAAACATATGTGATCTACTAAGAATTAACACTGAGAGGGGTTATGATAAATGATGGGAATTCAATGTTTTCGATCAATGGGAAACTGATTTACCACTTCCTTGGTACATCAAATTTCAGCGAGTATACTCTCGTTCATGTCGGTTGTGTTGCCAAAATTAATCCAGAGGGTCCTCTTAACAAAGTATGTATTCTGAGTTGCGGGGTCTCATCTGGTAAATTATTTTCTGGACCTTTTGAAACTTATATATCTAATTTGCCGATGATTGTGAAATAAAATCAAAATGATATAATTGACATAGTTTACATTGCATAATGTTTTATAATGTGGGAAATTCAAATATTAAAGATGGGTTGTTGATAAAATCACCCATGATCGTTTCCTTGATTGGAATTCCTATTCAAAATTCATTTTGAAGTGGAAACATGGATGGGTGCAACTTTGAATGTATCTAAACCCAAGAAGGTTTCAAAAATAGCCATATTTGGCCTTGGGGGTGTTGGGCTTGCTGTAAGCACTAATAGCCAGTGTTATCTCTTTATGTTCATGTGTATATACTCTGCATTTTTTTCGAGATTATTATGATTAGTTAATAGTTCAGCTCCCATGTATGCATTCTTTTGGGAACAATATGATTTACTATTTACTTGTCTGTTAGAATTATAATCCGGTCTTAACTACACAGGTTGCTGAAGGGGAAAGAATTGCAGGAGCTTCTCGAATAATTGGAATCGATTTATGTTGGGTATGTGTTATATTCTTTGCACGAGTAGTAGTGTCTGAGCATATGCGCTGGGCGTGCAGGGGGGCGAAGCCCCTCGCGTGAGGGTCTGGGGGCAGCACCCTCGAAAAAAAAAAATTATGCCTCAGGAAACGTGTCATGTATTTAGGTGGTTGTTTCAGCACATGGTTTTTGTCGATGGTTTTCTATTTTCGGTTAAGGAATTAGGGTTTTGGACT
>CBVK0100760836.1:0-12485 GCA_900067695.1 Picea abies | reverse complement strand
GTTAATGGCATATTTATATCTATTATTTTGTTTCTACCTTTAAAGGTTATGTTTGTTATTACTTAATGTGGGAGATTAATGACATATTTACATCTATATTGAAATGTTCTATCTACGACTATAAACCTTGTAATATTTTTACGTTTTTCATCATATTCATTGTTTTATCCTATGTTCTATTCTATTCATCTATTTTCTCTTGTCATGTCTTGGTAGCTCCCAAAAAAATCCCTAATCATCACTCCATAGTTTATATCCTACCTAAACCCCATATCCTAGTTCTAACCCTTCATTTATTCATTCCTTTGTATCGAAGAATCCTAATCACTACACCGATACCCTTTTCAAACTAGCACAAGCCTTACATAATGTGGGTTTCTTTATAGTATGAAGCTAGTTGGCCGAACAAAGTTCCTTCCCTTTTTCATTCCAATCGGAATGTACACTTATTGTTTTTTAGAAATCCACCAAAAATTTAAAAATGCATATGCATTACTATTGAAAGAGCTTTTTCCTTTTCCATTACAATGAAACTAAATTTCCACATTATTTTTATAATAAAAAGAACAGGAATGTATTTGAAATGCATGCACAAAAACTTTACACATATCTTTTTAATAAAAAGAACATTATTAATGTGTTAGAAATGAATGCACATTTCTAAAGTGTGCACACATTAAAAATGTGTGCACGTTACTCAATGTAATAAAAATATGAAGGGTAACAACATTTCATTAGTTTTCCCCATTCTTACTAAATGTAAAAAGAAATATGAAGGCTAACAACATTTCATTAGTTTTCCCCATTCGCATTTCGCTCTAATTCTTCTCCCCATCAATAAGCATCATTTTTCTAAGTAGGCCCATTACTAGCGAGGACATGTAGGAGGGAAATTGGCATCATTGGATCTCAATAGTTTCAAAATATGTCTCTCATTTTTAGGTGGATTTTATTTGATTTTTTTTTATTAATTATATAAATTTACATAATTTTCATAAATATTTTATTATTATGAAATTGTAGCAAAATATTCTTCCAAACAAAGCCATAATTCCAAAAGATTCATATGTAAATATTAATGAATATTTAAATGAACTAAAAAAATTAATTGGTGATAAGTGGAACAATAAAGATCCATTTCATATGTACTAATGAACATGAATTAGTGAGGAAGAGGTGAAAAGCTTCCATGTAACTGAAAAGATAATTGTTGAGTTGCCTATTGACCCTAGAATCAATCAACCCCCTAACTTAAGAAAAACTTGTCTTTGTATGGGCAAGTGCACATAATGTACATGGAATCATTGCTAGATGGAATTGTGATTTATGCTATTTAAGGAACATCCCAATAATAGTAAGGATGTTCCCTTTTATTTTATTCATAAATTATGGGTTGAATTTATTATGGATCTCCATGTCAATTATTTTTACATTAGAGAATTCTCAGTGGTCGGTCTTGCATTTTATTAATATCAAGAAATACCTAGGTGTAATTCATTGAGAGGGCCTTGTGGTCCTAGTTTTATTCCTAACCCGTTACCCAACCCATAATCACATCATCTTGGAGACACGATTCTAGCCATTAATATTGTGATAGCATCCTTGACATGTAGTCTAGTTTAACATAACACATCTGCCACAAATTCTTTCTTGGAGCTATTTTCTGATAATGTTAGGCCACTAAGTGTAGGGACATTAGGCCATGCCTCACCATGCATTACATTTGGCTAGGTTGGATTTTCTAGTTTCAACCTAGTTGTTCCACATCAATGCCCTGGTTAGAAGAATCAATGAAATCAATGGATAGAGGATCCTATTCAATATAGTTCCTTCAATGATGTTTTTATGATTTTTTTTTAGTATTTTCATTGTTTATGTATTTAATTTTTTAATTGACAAATATTTGGTAAACATAAATTCAAATATGTGTAACTAGACTTGATGTAGTAGTTGCACTAGCATGTTCGATTAGAAAACCTTACAAACAAGTATTTGTATTATTTTATGTTTTTTCCCCTTTAAAGTTTAATTAAAACTTTATTATTCAAATATGTGTATAATTTTATAAATAAATAACTAAGAAGAATTTTGTGTGTACTTTAATTATACCATAGTTAAGACAAATACCAATACAGATTGGGGGTTGTGAGCTACTCTCCTTTTGATATATGAATATGATTAAGAATCACATAATTTTTATCTTCGATATTAATTTGGTTCTGAATGAACAACTTACCTCTCAAATATTTGAATTGACTAGCCTCTCAAATAATTCACTCGTCGCGATCAAAAGTTTCTCAAATATTTGAATTCACTAGCCTATTAAATAATTCACTCGTAGCCATCAAAAGTTCACTATAAGACTCTTGGGTAAGATTCTTTCCTTATATAAGGGAGTTTGTTTATTATTTTTCTTTCTTCCCTTATGGTTTGAATTCATGAGCCTTTATCTTTGTTAGGTGTAAATGTTGTGTTTCATAAGTATTCCATGCTACTCATATGAAGAAATTTGGAAAGCACAAATTCATTTAATCTCCTGATTTCATTCTTGTGTGTAGGTGGGCTTGCCAAGTTTTTTCAAAAATGTTATTTGGTGTCCAATACCTTTTCTTATTTGAAAATTTTGGTGTTTTTTTACTAAGAACTATCTTTTGGTTTTATTTCCTCTACCTCATTCTTCACTACCATCTTCTTCTCATTTTTCATGGTGTTTGCATTGTTCCTCATTTACTATTTGTTGTTCTTTCCTTGTGTCTTTTTTTGGAAACCCCTATTTTTGGTATGTGTAAGTATGGTGGCTCATTTACTCATTTCCAATCACCTCAGGGTAGCGGGAAACCCCAAAATCATTGAAAATGTTACATTATGTAATAAAAAATACTATCGAAATACTAAAATACCTAACCTCAAAGCGTGAGACCTCAAGAAAAAACATGTATCTTGTTGTATAACTAGAATCATTCTTCACTAGATTTGACCCAAATATCTATAGAGTCTCTCTAAAATGAATTTCAATATTGTGAAAAATACTCTCTTATTCACTTATATGGATTATAGAAAATTAATATAATACCATCTTATAAACCAAATCATTCTTCACTAGATTTGACCCAAATATCTAGAGTCTCTCTAAAATGAATTTCAATATTGTGAAAAATACTCTCTTATTCACTTATATGGATTAAGAAAATTAATATAATATCATCTTACAAACCAATATAAATAAAAAACATGTCATAATAAAATATAGACACCGATTTCATTGTAGATAAACCCTCTCTAGGTGTAACTATCCACTCCAACCAAATATTCCATTACATGAATTTACAATGTATTTCATTAACAATACATTGTTTCTCAAATTTTATATTACACATTTAAGCCTTTAATAATGCAATATTAAGTCCCTTTGTATATATATTATATATCCTATTTGTCCATTTATCCACTAATTAGAATTTTATATTACACATTCAAGCCTTTAATAATACAATATTAAGTTGCCTTTCATGAATAGCACTTAATGTTCACTAGGTCAACATCTCAAAACTAACAAGTTAACGTAACATATATAAAACTATCATATAGGAAAATATACATAACTTTACCTTGGCATAATAACCTCTCTCATATTCCATCAAGATACTTGCAGCATAATAACTATGGAGATTATCCAATGTAAACAACCTTAAGAGACAATGCCTAGAGCATCAATTTTTAGATATTCTAGGTATGGTTTTCTCCTTTCACACTTGGAGCCGGTGAGTTTCATTAAGGTGGTGCTCAATAAATTGTAATATAACAATTCCATACTCTTCTATATTACTCGCATCGATGATTTTACATGTTTTTACCATGGTTCACATTATTCAATACATCGTATAGTAAAAAATTATCTATCTATATCTCTAATCATGAATGAAAATTTCTGTAAGCGCTCTTAAATTTTATTATGCAAGAACCACTTATCTCCTCCAACATTTAAACATGAATATAAAAAACCGTACCCCCTCTCAATTCTTTATTAAGATGTACCAACTCACTAAAGATGAGAACATAAACATCAAAATTGAATCTACAAAGGCTACTTAAAAAACACGTGTATTGAACCACAAGAACCACTAGTTTCAAAACTCCATCACAATTACTTCTACAACTGCATGAACTTTAAAGTGGAACTCATTTCTACTCTAACACATTCTCTATTGCAACAACCTTGTAGCTCAAGAATTTAGATTCTGTGCTCATATTTATGAATCAAAAGATTATTGTACCTTTAGAATCCTTTTGTATTATGAATCAATTGTTGAATTCATTGTTTGTTAAAAACATCATTCTTTCTTAATTATTTGTAAGGTCCGGTGACCATATACTTATACCCTCATTCCTTCATAAGATTCTTCACTCGTAGCATAAAAATATTTGAGAAAAATCTCCAATGCATTACTAACTTAGAACTCATCTTTGTGTACTTCCAACCTCTCATGACGCAAGTGAAAAATCACCTCATGAGTATTCCAATACTAGGTATCCTAGGGACCATAGGCATTATATTTATTGAGCATTAGGAACCTCATTACACACTTTTGAATCTTTACTCTTAGAATATCATTGTATCATTCTACATAATATTTACCTTGTGTTTCATTAAGTGTTTGGTCAAATTTGGGTCAAATTTGCTTATGGTTTGTATTGGAAAAGCCATATTTTTGGTAAGTGTAGTGAAGGAATCTTGTAAATATTCCATTCCGCTCATTTCATGGAAGTGAGAAACCTCAAATTTATTCAAGGTTTCTTTAATTTCTCCATGTACAAGCATTATTACAAATTTGGGCATGCAAATCATCTAAACAAAGTTAAGTGGTGACTAATAGCTCACCTTGTTTATGAATTTTATTGTCTTTTTACTAGTTTCTCTCTTGTGGTTTCATTTTATCCACCTCATTGTTGACCTTATATTTTATTTTTTCATTGCATGTGGTTTTTTCCTTGTGTTTCATTTAGTGTTTCTTCTTGTTTATCTATGGCTATCTTGGAAACCCCATATTCTTGGTAGGTGTAAGAATGGTGATTTGTAAATATTCAATGCCACTTTTCTCATGGAAGTGGGAAATACTAAATTCATTCAATGTATCTTCAATTCCTCCTTGTGCATAGATGGGAATTTGGGTTTGCAAGTCATGTCAAAGAAATTAAGTGGTGAACAAGACCTCCTTATATGTCAATATTGTCTTCATTTTACCAAGCGTTTCCTCGTGGTTTCATTGCATTCACCCTATTGTTCACCTTCATGTTCCTCTTCTCCTTGTGCATGGTGTTTACTTTATGTTTTATTTAGTGTTTTCTAATCTTTCCCTGTGGCATGTCATGGAAACCCGATATTTCTGGGAGGTACAAGGATGGAATATTGTAGATATTCCATGTCACTCGTCTCATGGAAGTTGGAAACCCCAAATTTGTTAAAAGTGTCTACTAACTTCTTCTATGTGCGAGAAAGGATTACCCATTTGGGATTGCAAATCATCTCCAAAACGTTAAGTGGTGTCAATGACCTCTCCGTATTTTTCAATTTTGTTTTCTCGTTACCAATTTATCTCTTGTGGTTTGATTTCCTCCACTTTATTTTTCACCTTTATCTTCCTCTTCTAGTTATGTGTGGTGTTTTCGTGATGTTTGATTTAAAATTTGATATTTTTTCCTTGTGTATTGTTTTGGAAACCCCATATTTTTGGTATGTGTATTGATGAAAAATCAAAAATATTCAATGTCACTCATCTCATGGGAGTGGAAAACCTAAAATCCATTCAATCTATCCTCACTTCCTCCTTATGCATGGGTAGGATTGTTAATTTTGGCTTGAAAATAATTTTTAAAAAGTTAAGTGATGACTAATATCTCTCATTATTTCTCATTTTTTTTATGTTTTTACTAAGTTCTCCCGAATGGTTTAAGTAGATTTGCATGATTTTTCACATTCATATTCCTCTTCTCAATGTGCATGGTCCTTTCCTCTTCTTTACATGTATCATTTAGTCTTCGTTCCTTATGGATTTTATTGAAAACCACATTTTTTTGGTAGGTATAAGGATGGTGGCTCATAAGAATTCCATGTCACATGTATCATGGAAGTGGGAAAGTCAAAATTCATTAAAGGTCTTGTCACTTCATCCTCGCACTTGTGCAGGCTTGCTAATTTTGGATTTCAATTCATCTGAAACAAATCAAGTGGTGACCAAGATGTCTCCTTATTTATAATTGTTTTTGTGTTTTTACCTAGTGCTTATTTGTGGTTTCATTTCCTCTACATTGTTCTTTTCCTTCGTCTTCCTCCTCTCATTCTGCATGGTGTTTTCCTTACATTTCATTTATTCTTTGGTCATATTTCCTTTTGGATCGTATTAGAAACCCAAAAATTTTGGGAAGTGTAAGGATACTAGCTTGTAAATATTCCATGGCTCCCATCTCATAGAAATATAAAACCCCAAAATTTTTCATGGTCTCCACACTTCTTCCTTGGGAACATGTTGGCTTGCCAATTTAAGCTTGCAAGCCATCTCAAAAAGATTAATTTCAAACCAATACATTTCCTTATTTCTCAATTTTGTTTTCTTTATACCAAGTGATCCCTTGCACTTGTGTAGACTATGCATTATTTTTCAATGTGGTATTTCTCTTTTCATTTCATATGGTGTTTTCCATTTAGTGTTTTCTCTTCATTCATTTTATCTTATCCTACCAACCGAATGAATTTTATATGTGTAAGGATGGAGTTTCTTAAATATTCCAAGCCACTTGTCTCATGGAAGTGTGAAACCCCAAATCCAATAAAGGTATTCTCACTTAATCCTTGTGCACAGGTGATCTTGTCAATTTGGGCTTACAAGTCATTTTAAAAAATTTAAGTGGTGACTATTAACTCCCGTTATATGTCAAATTTGTTTTATATGTTTATCTTCCTCTTCTTGATACACATAGTGTTTCAGTTGTGTTTGGTGTTTGTTCTTATTTCCTTGTGGCTTGTCTTGCGAGCATCGAATTTCTAGTAGTTGTAAGCATGGAGGCTCATAAATATTCCATGCCACTTATATCATGGAAGTGGGGGAAATGAGATATTTTTAAGGTATCCTGATTTGTTCCTTGTGCAAGTGTAACATCCCGCTCTGGCGCACTGAGACCACTTATTCTTTGAGGACACTTGCTCGCAAGTGATCTGGACCCTTTTTGATGTAGGACCTTAATTGCACCAGTTGACTGAGTAGATGTCCTTAGCTAGGAGGGGTGTTACAGCAAGCGTTGGTTTACAAATTTGATCTTGTAAGCCATATCAAGAAATTTAAGTGGTGACCAATACCTCTCATCAATTCTAGATTTCTTTTTTCATTTTACGAAGAACTCCCTTCTAATTTTCTTTCCTCAACATTGTTTTCTATTGTTTTCTTCCTCTTTTCATTATTCATGGTGTTTTTTCTCCGTTTCATTTAGTTTTTGGTCCTGTTGTCTTTTGTCTTGCCTTGTCAACCCCATTTTCTAGTTTATGAAAAGATGAAAACTCATAAATATTCCATGTCACTCATTTCATGTAAGTGATAAACCAACAAATAGGTCAATGATTTCTCACTTATTTATTGTGCATGATGGTGTTTCCAATTTATCTTTGTAAGTTGTATCAAAAAGGTTAACTAGTGATGAAGACCTGTCCTTCTTTGTTAACTTTGTTTCCGATTTACCAAGCATTCCTTTCAGTTTCGTTTCCTCCATTTTTTTTTCACAGTCATCTTCCTTTTCACATTTTTCATGCTTATATGAAATATGTACCATTATGTTGACATTCAAATGATAATATTTTATCTAGATCTTATTTTCTCATTGGAGCATGTATCTGGTAGAAAACTACACAACTCACAACATAGTATTAGGGAAATAATCTAAACTACTCATCATACCATTATGCCACATGGATTTTTTGAACATATTGTTGAGTTTCTTTTGAAAATTCCATGATGAAATCACATACTCTTATAAAGTGTCAAAAAAACTGGCATAATTTAATATAATATTTTAAATTCGGATTTGAATTTTCTATGTACAATTTGCAAGAATATATTCCCTTTAATTACACAACACTAATGTAGGAAATCACAAATTCTATGTTTTTTTCTTTCTTTTTTCCTTTTTCCCACTATCTAGTTCTAAAAATAAAAAAAATTATGCTCTTCCTATCAACCATCATCATTCCAATTTCATGGTCCTCACTTTGATGAATGCAATATCTCAATAATGGAAATCCACTACACTTGCGGTATGTCCCATATAAACAATATTTTTTCATAATATTTGTGTCCATCATGTCTTGGACACATGATACTATTGATGAAATTGGTGGTAGTATGGATGAGCATTCTCGGACATGGTTATTATGCATAACTTGACAGATGTGTATACATGTGTCTTAATAATAACTATATTTTAGGTGGTATCTATAGTAGCATGTGTTAATTTTTTTTTTTTGCATATTCTAGCATACCAAGGTGCTCAATTCTAGAAGAATATTTGTCCCAAGTTGAATTACTTATGCTCATTTTTTTTAGAGTTTTGTTTCTGTCAAGAAATTATTTTGTAGAGTTTTGTTTTTGTGGTGTTAAGAAAGTGTTTAAAGTGAAGTTCACAACAAATACAATTTCTTCTCAATTTTAGCACATCCTTCTAATTGGATAAAGCTCTAATATGTTGATGCCAATATTCTATATTGTTTTCATTAACTTTAATTAACTTCATGTTGAAATTAGAAAAACGGCCGCCAACAAAGGCCCAATAATCTATTTAAACTACATTGTTGAAGCTTTATCTTATAACATAATACATTGGAATGGTTTTGGAACTTACTTTTAAATTGTTAGATGTCTTTGTGAGAAAGTGATGTTTCCTTCTTGTCATCTTGATAATTGATTTTGACAATACATGATGGCCACATTACAATATTTTGAAGAAGTATTCTTCCATATTGTATTAAAAGTGGCGTCAAGATTTTTATCAACATGATTAGTGATATCTAAACTTTTTTATTTTCCTTCTGTGAAATATTTCCTAACTAGAGATCGAGCATGTGATTTTAACAAGGACAATAGTAATTAACATTTAGATGCATGATTTTTCAATTTAAAATGGTCTTAAATCAACAAGTTTCACTACAAGTCAATAGTTCATTTAGTTAACTTAACTACACGAATCATTAGAGAAAGTTCTTTGATATAAACATGTATAGTATTTATTTTTCATGCACTATAAATCAACAAGTTTCACTACAAGTCAATAGTTCATTTAGTTAACTTAACTACACAAATCATTAGAAAATTTTCTTTGATATAAACATGTATAGTATTTATTTTTCATGCACTATATATATGAGGTAAGGAAGGTGGAATTAAAGTATAGAACCAATCACCATGACATTGTGAAAATTCACCATGAGATTACAACACTTCATTCAACTAATGATCAATATTAAGCGTGCATTAGATATTCTAGTGGTTGGTATGATGAACATCCATTAGAGAAATTTCTTTAATATAAACATGTATAGTATTTATTTTTCAGGCACTGCATATATGAGGTAAGGAAGCTCGAATTAAAGTATAGAACCAATCACCATGACATTGTGAAAATTCACCATGAGATTACAACAATTCATTCAACTAATGATCAATATTAAGCCTGCATTAGATATGTTAGTTGTTGGTATGATGAACATCAAATTGCTAAAAAAAAATATCTTGCACCATTGGAGCCTCTTCAGTGGATGGTTGTAGAAAATTTTATTGTCCATTTTCTCTCTTTGTCTACTTACAATTGTGAAAACATTCCATGTATTTTTCAACTTGATCATTGTTTGTTGGTAGAATATTGGTTGTAGTTTGAATTGATGCCAGAATTATAATTCCCTCTATTGGTTTCATACATTTGGCTTATGCTAATCAAGTAGAGATCATCTTGACTTCCATTTTGAAAGGAAATAAGGTGGTGAAGAAATGATGCTTAAGTTTTTCCATACCAATAGTATGGAACCACATTAAATATTAGTAATTTATCAATATTAATAATCTTAGTAATAAACATAACCATTAATATAAGAATTATTGTTAAATATATTATTAATAATAAATATTAATAGGAAAAAACAACATAGGAACAACTATACTAAATACATTAAGAATAGTAGGAAAAAAAAAGGATGATGGGTACCTAGGTCATGAATTTTATATGAAGAAAATTGATACAAAGAATGTGTTGGAATGTTGGCCAATATTGAGAGGGGGGGTGAACCAATATTTATTTATTTTCAATATTTTTAATAATAATTAATTATTAATCACAATAATTGATCAACAAGAATGTACTGAATACAAATTAAATATAACAATTACAAAAAGTACAAATTACAATTGTGTGAGAGACACCAATATGTCTTTATCTAAGCACAAAATCAAGGAGACACAAATCCCCCATTTCAGGGCACCAACTCCCTTTTTCATAGCACCAACTCTAGGAAACGCCAACTCCTTGTTTTCAAGCACCAACTTGAGAAAGAACCAAATCCCTTGTTTTCAAGCACCAACTCCCTTGATTTACAAGCTTCAACTTGCAGAGGAATATAATCCTCCCGAGCTCCTCCCTACCACCCTCACTTCATGAGTGTATTCATCATACTATCTTGGAATCCGTTTCATTTTTTTGATCTTCTGATGTAGACCACAGAGACATAATATTTCCACCACAATTTCTGGTTTATATAGTATTTCAATAGGTATGAATTTGAACCATTGTGTCTTTTAATAATGAATCATTCCACCTCTTCATTTAATCAACATTAATACTGACATTTATGTTTTATTAATATTTAATTTTAATTTTAAAAGACTTCAAATCCATTCTAAGTCATTTTATCATTTTATTCCTTCATAGATTGTTTTCTTGTTTCTAGATTCAAATTATGAAAATAGGAGATTCCTTCAATCCACGTTCCTTGTGACCGCGGGCTTGAAACCAAGGGCTTATCTACTCTAAGTGTTGTTATTTTAACACTTTCTCTTTCCTACCTTATTATTCTACATAGGACTTTACTCAAATTTCTAAGGGCACATTTACTACTAGGCCCTTGATGCCCCTAATCAACTCCTTTACCTTATCAAGAGACTCGTGTTGGAATGTAGTCCTACAAAATTCAGTGTTTTAGCTGGTAAGAGAGCCTAGAAATCCTCGGAGGCCACAATGTCAAAGTGACGTGGCATGATGACATCTCATATGTTGATGTGGACCCATGGTATGTGTTCCACATGTCATCAATTTCCTGATATGGTCATGCTAATGTGGAGCCACGTGTCACGTTGATTAGTGACTCTTAAAGACCTTATGTTCCAAATGTTCCTTGACACTTGTCACTAGTTGATTGGGCCATGTGTCCTCTATTTTCTCTACCAAATGTTCCCAACGTTGATCATTTCTCTATAATTCTTGATAAAATGATCATGATCAAAAACTAGGATTTCAACTGATATTTTTATCAGATTGGATGACTGGCGAGATTTCACGATTTTGATACTTTGATATTTTGTTCCTCTCCCTTGTCTCCAATATCGCCAAAGTCCTAAATTTGCAGCGTGACATCCCAAAAAATAAAGTATTTTTTAAATTTAAAATTGCTTGGAAAATGATTCCATTTTTAGTAAATTCGAATTTGGAAAAATTTTGCCATTTATGGCAATTCCGAATTTCAAATTTGATAATTGTAATAAATTATTATGAATGTTGGATAGAGATTGGATTTGACCCAACTAACTATTTAACTATGACACTTATATGAAAACAAAATATTTAATATTAATTGCAGGAGACAATTTACAAATGGAACAACAATGTTAAAAATCAGTTGACCATGAGTCCATGAGTGGGGAACATGTTGGAACTACCTCTCGACTAATTGTTACAAGTGTAAAATCATATATTTGGCCATTGACAGCCCCTAAAAATCACGGATTTCGAAATCCATGAAAATTCCCAAGGGGGAAGAAAGACCTAGGCAAAGAGGAACTGTTTTATTATATAGCATATGTGAGGAGGTAGGACGTTGTCTAATATGCTGGGGAAATGAGACTATGGATTTTCTTGCTGCTATGAACACTACAGATTGAGTGTGAGGCAAGAGGAACTTGTTGGAGTTGAAGGACATTGCTAAGGAGGAGTTTTCCAAGCTCACCCTCATGGATTCATGCTCAAGCTAGGGGGTGAATCGGGCAAGTAAAATTGCTACCTATTCTATGGTTGGGAGGAATGTGGTTGTTCCCATTTTTTATCTGACAAATGTTCAGATACGTTATCCTATTCTTTCTTTAGTAGAATGATATATGATTTGATAGCTAGTGGAAGGTATTTATTTTGTCCTGGTTAGAAGTATGATTATGGACTAAAATCTGATCGAATGTTGTTTGACT
>CBVK0100760775.1:0-10271 GCA_900067695.1 Picea abies | reverse complement strand
TGAGACTGCCGAATAGCTATTCGATATTGTTGAATTTCCATGTTTACAGGTTGAATCTCCTTAACTATTTTTTCCAAACGCGTAAGCTCTTCTCTACAACAAACAGCAATCATAACCTCTTTCTCTATTCCTTGAATCAACCTGTCAATAACAACGCCTATCAATCCCGAGATAAATCCAGGATCTCCCATATTTTCTCAGTGATCTAATCCACCGACTGCAATAAGGTAGTGCTGAAAATGAAATAGGTATTGCTGAATATGAAGCAGGAAGACGTGAATGTAACTCTGACGATTCATAAAGTCGAGGGATGAGAATTTTTGTGCAAGAATATTTTTTAGCGGGAGATCAACCACTTCTTAGTCCCTATTCAGAAAAAATAAAAATATAAAAGTCTTTATCAAATCGAACACATAGTCATCAAACAGTTTTAAGGACAACCGAAAAAGCATGACCACGAAATGACCGACATATACTTTATTTCACAGGAAAATTTTATATTATCAAATTTAATTTGGTAGTACGGATTTCATAATTAATGAAAATTTTATGTTATCAAATTTAAAATGGAAGTAAGTACAGAGTTCATAATTAATTCAGAACAATTCAATTATTAAGAATAAAAGCAGACATGATTATTAAATGTATTTTCATCCATTTAATTTTTTTATTTTATTTTAGTTTTAAAATATAAATATTTATTAACATAGTAAAGTACTTCTATATATGTAAACCTGTAATTAAAATAGAGAATAGTATAATTAATATAAAATAAAATCACATAACAAAAATCACTTACTAGTATGATGTTTATTTTTCCAAATATTAATGAAAATTAGTTAGATAGAATAATGATTCAGGTGGATATTGGTGGCCACCCACCTATTTCAACTGGTTTCTCTTGACAATTTTTAATTCAACACGTCATTTTGTACCTCTTTGTAATTGTGGGTTCTACACTTTCGGGGATGTCTAAAGCCCTACAAATATTCCAAGTGGAGACTAGTGGCCTTCCACCTAATCCACCTGGCTCATTTTGGACATCTTTTTGTACTTTTAGGGCCAGAAACAATGTCAAACTGTAGACAGAGTTGGAGTTTGATGGCATAATGTGTAGTTCTCGAGAAAACCTTTCCAACGGGCTATCACGCGCCTAAAATAAAGGTTGTATGCATAAGTTACGAACCCAGGAAGTTGAGGTGCCAACTTACCCATCCGGGTCCACATAACTTTTGGCGTTTCATCTCCTAGGGTTAGGTTTTTGGATGTCTAGGGTTTTGACATTCATGAGTAATGTTAAAAGGGCCTTTGGAGCCTCATTGTAATGATTATGCTCAGGCGGATGCACGTAGCAACCACATCTCTTCTCAGAGATAGCTACCACCATTCGAGCAAGTTTTTCAATTCTGCAATTTTATAGTTTCGGCTTATTTTATTCATTCAATAGAAGTTATTGTTCACTGGATATCTATTGTTGTTCTTTGTATCTTTGTGTTATTGTATTCATTATATTATTCCTTTCGTTCCGCTCATAAATCCGGATCAGGGGTATCAGAGTGGTCGACTTTTCATTTATTTTTCTTCGTGCATGTCCCCCACAAGATTTGGGTACAAGAAGTTGGGACTCGAACCAGTCGAGCCTTTGCAAGATCAGCCACGACCATTCGAGCAAGTTGTTTTCAGTTCTACAGTTTTACAGTTTCAACCTATTTCATTTATTCAATAGAAGATAGTGTTCATTGGATATTCGTGTTGTTCTCCATATCTCTATGTTTATTATATTCAATCTGTTAATCATTTCGTTTCTCTTAGAAATCTAGATCAATGGTATCTGAGCGGTATACTCTTCATGTATTTTTCTTCGTGCATGTCCTCGACAAGATCTGGGTACAAGAAGTTGGGACTCGAACTAGTTGAGCCTTTGCAAGATCGATCGCACCGAACTCGAAAAAAACCCATGGGGGACGAAAATAAAGATGATGGAGAAAGAGTTTCTTTTAAAATGTTGCTCAAGGAAGCCCTTGCACGACAAAGGAATGAAATGATGGACAACTTTGCACAGATCCTTTGACGGCTACCCATAGGAGACACATCTTCATCAAGCAACTATGCAACCCCCTTCAAGGTATAAGAAAATTATGATATTCCATTATTTGAAGGAATGATAGATGCAGATGTTGTAGATAAATGGTTGAATTTGCTCAAAGAGTATTTTTTGTTCCACAATTTTTTCGACGGGGAAAAGATTACTTTTGCACTCCTCAAGGCCCTCCCCCATGTTAAGGACTGGTGGGATACTTACTTTGATCAAACGACCATAGAGGAATCTGCAATATTTGTGGTCGCCCCCACATGGGATTCCTTCAGGAATGTCATTAAAGAACAATACTACCTTGTTGGAAGCTACGAGGACCAATACACAAGATGGACCACGCTGCGTTGGGAAAGGGACCATACAGTACCAGATTTCACCAATATTTTCCATACCCTGCGCACCAAATTAGGTATCAAAGACTCTGAACGACATCTGGTGCTCAAATACCATGGTTGTCTGCATAGATACATTTAAACATAAATGGAGTTTCTGGACATCGCATCATTAGGTGCGAATTATAGATATGCTTTCAAGATCGAGCATAAATTTAAGTAGAAGAGGCAAGAGTTTGGATCTACAAAGTCCTCACAGCCAAAGCAGGGCAAAGGCGGTCCCAACCCACAAAACAAGGGACATGGAAAAGATGGTCGCTATTAGGACAACCAGTCCAAGCCGCAATCCAAGAAGGGCAATGACAAGTCGAAGAAGGACATGGGAAAATGGTAATGTCGCTCCAAGTAGTCACTGGTGGTCGAGCTGAAAGCTTCTGAGTCAGAGGAAGATCGTGACTCTGATTCAAATCCATAAAGTGGGAAGTAGATCATCGATGTCGAACCTAGTGCAATTGTTGCTACCACCAAAGTCCAACCAACTGAACCAGAAAAACCAGAGGAGGGGAACACCTCTTTCACTCATAGATGTGGGCAAAGGGGAATCCGTTGCATTTCATTGTTGATAGCGGCAGTGAGAAGAACTTGATTTCAGTAGAGGTTGTCAAGTGGCTAGACCTGTCGATAACACCGCACCCACAGCCCTACAACATCGATTGGTTTCTCCAAGGACGAGATATTCACGTCAGCCAACAGTGGCGTCTTCTCTACAACATCAAGCCCTTCAAAGACGAGGTATTGTGTGATATTTCTCCCCTTGAAGTTTGTGATGTTCTTTTAGGACAGCCATATTTGTGGAAGCAACATGTTGTGTATGAGTCTAGACCCCACAATGTTATTATTAGTTTGGGTAGGCAATTGTACAAGATACCAGAGGTAGCACTGCCTACCGCTATTTCTTTAATCTATGCTAAGTAATGCAGTAAGGTCATTTCACAAACCGAGAAGTTCTTCTTCTTTGTGGTCTATGCTCACAGTTAGCAGAAGGTCGTCGACACATTTGTGACCTCTACATAGAGCCTCTCTTTGTAGCAAAACCAAGTGGATGAAATCGTGGAAGAGTACAGAGACATCTTCTCTTCACCCACCAGGGTACCGATGCACTGCCAAGTCAAGCATCCAATTGATCTAACCCCCAATGCATCGCTTCCTAATGGACCAGTCTATCGCCGCTCACTGATGGAAAATGAAAAAATCAAGCACCAGATCCAAGAGTTGCTTCAAAAGGGGAACAGGACCAGTCTATCGTCGCTCACTGATAGAAAATGACAAAATCAAACACCATATCCAAGAGTTTCTTCAAAAGGGGCACATTCGACCCAAATCCTCCCCTTGCGGAAGCTCGATTGTGTTGGTGCAGAAGAAAGACGGGACCTGGCGGCTCTACATTGATTACAGAGCCTTAAACAAAATCATAGTCAGGAACAGGTAACCAATTCCCCAGATTGATGACCTTCTTGACCAACTCAAGGGGGGAAAGTTCTTCAACAAGATTGACCTAAATTATGGCTACCACCAGTTTCCTATCGAACCAACTCATATATGGAAGAAAAATTTCAAATCTAAATAAGGTCTCTTTCAATGGATGGTCATGCCCTTTGGCTTAACAAATGCACCAAAAACTTTCATGAGATTGATGGATGATGTATTGAGACCCTTCATCAACTCTTTTGTGGTGGTATATCTGGATGAAATCCTCATCTTCAACAAAACTTGGGAGGAGCACATGCAACATATTCAATAAGTTTTGGGCACTATGCGACAACACAAGCTATATGCCAACTTGGAAAAATGCTCCTTTGACATGAACATGGTCCAATACTTGGGATACATTGTTGATGAGCATGGGGTACATGTGGATCCATCTAAGATCCAAGTCATTCGTGACTGGCCAGCCCCAACCACACTAATCGAGCTTCAGAGCTTCTTGGGACTTGTCAACTTCTATCGAAGGTTTGTGTTGGGATTCTCCCATATTGCATGGGCCCTCAGCCAAGAAAGGAAAATTTCACATGGGGGTAGGCACAACAACAAGCATTTGATGATCTGAAGCATCACATGTGCTCAGCTCCAGTACTCTCCTTACATGATTTGCAACAACCGTTCAAGATTGAGACTCATGCCTATGACTATGTTGTAGGAACAGTCCTCACTCGACATGGTCATCCAGTAGCATACGATAGTGAGACACTCTCAGATACTATCCGGAAATACCCCACCTATGACAAAGAAATGTACTCAATTGTGCAATCTTGTGATCAATGGAAGCATTACATTCTGGGAAAGGAAACAATCATCCACACTGATCACAAGCCTCTGCAGTTCATACATACACAGAGGAAATTCCAGAACAACCACCATCAAAAGTGGTCTACATACCTACAATAGTTCCATATCAACATCAAGTATAAGACAAGGATCACCAATCATGTCGATGACTACCTCAGTCACCCTCTCATTGCTGCACTCACCACAATGCTCCATTCCTGTGGGCATGAGGCATCTAAGTGCCCCCAAATTTATCAGCGTGGCCCTGACTTTGCCACCACCTATCATCTCTTGGGTACATGAGCGATTGCCATCAATTTTCACATCCAGGATGGATTGTTATGCTATCTGGGCCACCTCTCTGTTCCCACAAGCGAGCGTGCAAAGCTGATTTGGGAGGCTCACTACAGTTGGATGGTGGGACATTTTGGCCTAGAGAAAACTATGGCCATTCTACAGAAACATTTTTATTGGCCAAAACTTCAACTAGATGTTAACAAGTATATCAGATCTTGCACTGCCTATGTTATTGCCAAGCCACCCATCAAGAAGAAAGTCTTATACACCCCTCTTCCTACTCCCAAGAGGCCTTGGGAATCCATCTCGATAGATTACATGTTTGGCCTTTCGTCCACCAAATATGATAATGATTGTGTATATTTGGTGTTTGATCGGTTTTCGAAGATGGCCATTATCACAGCCTGCAAGAAGAGCATCACAAAAGCAGATACTACCAAGCTCTTCTTCGAACGAGTCTGGGTCCATTTTAGGATACCACATACCATCACCTCAGATCGGGATAGTAGGTTCCTCAACACATTTTTTTCGAGTCTCTGGTCAATGTTAGACACCAAGCTCACTAAATCCACTGCTTTCCACCCCCAAACCGATGGCCAGACAAAGGTCGTCAATCGGATGATTGTGCACATCCTATGCATGTACAACTCTAAGCATACACATACATGGGATGAGAGTCTTCCCTATGTTCAACACAATTACAATAGGGCTCTCCATAGCTCCACCGACCATAGCCCATTTCAGGTGGGGCTAGGATTCCAATCCTTGGGTTCCATTGATGTTGCACTACCTCTTGCAACCACATAGGAAGAATCTTCCCATGTTTAGTCTGAGGTTGACAAAGCCACCAGATTCATTGAGCAGATTAAGCACATCCACCAATAGGTCCAAGAGATTTTGCAGAAAGCCAATGCTAAGTACAAACAACGCCATGATCAATACCAGGTACCGCACTAGTTTCAAGTGGGAGACAAGGTCTGGTTACATTTTCATAAAGAGTGCCTTACATGGCCCCATCAGAAGCTCAGCCCACTTCGCTATGGGCCTTACACTATCACCAAGGTTGTGGTTAGAAATTCTTTTGAGCTCAACACTCCACCCTTCCTCGGTTTGCACCCAGTGTTTAATGTGGACCTCCTTCGACCATATTTTCCACCATTATTAGACACCTTAGAGATCGCAGAACAACTGACACCAACATAACTCAACCCTGACTACATGGAATAGGCATCCACTGATCATATAGTGGACACACAGGTCAAGGGACAGATCTTCCAGGTGGAGACTGGTGGCCATGCACCTAATCCAACTGACTTATTTTGAAAGTTTTCATGTCAGCGCATCTTTCTGTACTTCCAAGGCCGTTTTGGGGCCCTAAACAGTGTTTTTTTGGCTTGCCACAGTCAAACTATAGACAAAGTCAATTTTTGACGGCATAATGTGTAATTCTCGAGAAGACCCTTCCAACAGGCTATCACGCGCCTAAAACGAAGTTCATATGCAAAAGTTACAACCCTGGGAAGTTGACGTACCAACTTACCCATCAAGGCCCACATAACTTTTGGCATTTCATTTCTCAGGGTTAGGTTTTTGAATGTCCAGGGTTTTGGCATTCATGAGTAATGTTAAAAGGGCCTTTGGATTATAGATAATTTTAAGGGTGAAATTCCGCTCATGGGCGAAATTAGATAGTTCTAAATTTTAATTGGGAGAATTATTTACATAGAGGGGTTTGAGGGGTTTGAGGGGTTTGACTATACATAGCTCCAATTTTATTTTCCAAAAAATATAGATGAAACCCTTAGTCTGCGGGAATTTGTGAAGGTAGACAAAGAAATTCATTTTCGCCTTGTAAAATTCGAACTAGATCTTTCTATTCGCCCTTATTTTTTGATAGTGAAAATGCTTCAGAGGTATTTCTCCCTTATTTTCTGGTAATGGAAATGCTTTGGAGATATCTCTCCCTTATTTTCTAGTTCATAGGTATTTCGTCCTAATTTAATGATGATGGGTGTTTATGATTTTGATTAATGGGGTCTGCTAATTTCGGTTGATGTTGAAATAGAATCCTTTGATTCAACTATATTAAGTAACTCCCCTTCAATATGCTCATGCATTGAACATCTGGTCAATAAGATGGTCAGAAAAGAGATAAACGATAAAATTCCAGTTATTTACATGCAAGAACAATCATTCCTGGTTATTTATATAAAATGATAGTCATTATTGTCAACCCAGAAATCACATTAATGGCATTTTCATGCTCTTGTTGTTTTGATCAATGTATGTTAATGTTTTTTTGTTTTTAGCTTGAAAAAATATTGATGTTTATATTTAGTGGATATGGTGGTTTTTTAATCCCTCTTTGCACTGATTTTTATTAAAATGGGTGTTTTTGGACTTGGATCAAAGTTGAAGATGATGGGTGCTCGTGGATTTAGTTTGATATGGGTTTTTTGGGTTTTGATTAATGTTGATTAATTTGAGTTCTTTTGATATTTTGATCAATGTAAGTATAGGTTTTTGCATTTTTTTGATAATTGTTCATCAAGTTGGGTGTTTTTTTATTTCGATGAATGTTGGTTATGATCAGTTTTTGGGATTTTAATTAGGTTTTTTTCACTAATTATGGATTATGGAAAGTTAGTTTTGTTTTTTATTAATATTTATCACACTAGGGAATTAGCTTTATCTCATGGATGATTGCCTTGTTGCACAATTCCCACATTGACAACAAGGTGATTACTTGCCAAAGATGAACGAAAGGTTACCAGGAATGAGATTAGTTTAATAGGTGGCCATTTTGATTTCCTCTCTTCCTTCTTTTTCTCCATTTTATATTTTTATCATTCTTTTTGGAAATGACCACCCCACCCACTTATAACCTGACAAGAACCCTAAACCATTGCCTCATTTATGTAGCATTCACAGAACAAACATCAAGATGATGACTAAGCTTATTAGAGTGGGTGATAATACTCCTTAGTTTGAATACTTACTCTCTGTACATCCTTATCTATGTGACAGAGTTGTAACTGAATGGTTTACAATATGTTTTGAAATGGATTTTGATATATTTACCCTATAGTTTCCTTCATTTGCAAATCAAATTTAACACATCCTTCAATTAGTCACAATTATCATTTTTATTAAATATTGATTTGATTTTTACACAAATGTGAATCTAACACATCCTTGAATTGCACAAGTGGTCATTAATAGTTTACTAAGATTGCAATTTAGTTGAATAAAGTAGTGTTTACTAAGTTTGCAATATTGTTCAATGAAGCAATTTTATAGCATTTATGCAAATACTTTTAAATCATAATATATATTTCATGTTTTATCAACCCATAAATAAAATAAAGAATTTACATCTTACAAATTATTTGTGATATGAAAATACCAAAACCAATTTCTCTCCTATAAGTGCACTTCCGAGAAGTTATCATAGGACTCTACCTTTAATATAAACTTGTTTTAGCTTTTTTATTAATGTTTATTTTTGTGAGTTTGGCAACTATTTTTCTTCTTTTTCTTTTGTATTGATATAGTAAAAAAGGAATAAATACATGTATGCCAAACTTCATATTTGATGTTTAAAACAATCCAAGTTAAACAAAAATGTATTTGGCCTAGAAGTAGCTGATAACATCTCAAAATAGTCTCATTGGACAAATAAAAAGATGTTGCATAACAGGGCACTTTGCCAATTCAGAACTGATAACAAACCATCAAAAAATATTAACTAAGCCAAAATCTGTTTGCTACATAATAGGGCATTTATCTTCTCTAGTAAGAAAAACATCAAGAGAGTGTTGAAACACTGATAGCATAAGTGACTAAGAGAAATTGATTTTAAGCTTGAGGATTTGGTACTATATCCTCTATGTGCTGAATCACAACAAATGTGTGAAGGTCAATGGCCAAATTTTTTTATTAACATGCTTTGTTTCCATGTTTACACCGTTCATGCTTTGCTAAAATTTGCATCTTTTTAAGACTATGAGAGCCAAGAAGCGAGGAAAACAAGCTTCAATTCTTATGTTAACTTGTAGATGAAATTTTCCATATTAGTTTTTAAATTTGAAGAGGAACGAGGTTGGAATTGCACATGCATTTCCACTAATATTCATCGTATTTAGACATTCAATTTCCTCCTTGCTTGCCTGGGAGTGCATTTTTTAGCTATGTCAATCATAGATAAAATGCAAACCTTTATAAGCTTTGACATGTAATTTCGAGCTCTTCATTGATAGTTGGAAATGCAAATTTCAATCCACTTTTGCAAGTTTGAGACTGCAACTTTCAATTGTCCTTTGGATTTTTTGAGTTTACAACTCTCAATTTTCTATGTTGAGTTTGAAGAATCTGATTTTAACTTGCTAAAATTGCATTTTCAACCCACTTTTGGGCATGCCTAGAAATCAAAGTAATGTCTTCTTCTTCTAGTATTAGAAATTTGCATTTCCAGCTTTCATGTTCAAGATTGAGATAGCATTTTCAGCCTTCATGTAAAAAAAAAATTATCTTTATTTTATAGATTAAAACATGCATATTCATCCACTCTCATGAAATATGCATTTCCAGCCTACCTTTTGAATCTTAAAGTTGCATTCTTAGCTCTCTCTTGAATTTTGAAATCACTTTCTCATGCATATTTTGGTTGGTTTTTTAGTGTTCAATCTTTTTTAAATAAAAGTGTGTTTTGCATAATGTTTACATGAAGGTTGGAATTTCTTATTGAATTCATGCATGGATAGGTCAATGCATACATGTTTATAATAATAAAAATTCTCATATTTGAAGTTGTCTAATTCTTGATCATAATCTTATGCATGTTAAAAAAGAGCTCATTGGAAAGTTGAGTTCAATTTGAACCTTGTTTGAAAGACCACTAAATATGACCAATTGAAATGTGATTCCTTGCTCCATGGCCTATTTATACCTAATTTGGAGAATCTTGTTCGAGATTTTGGGGTTACAACACTAATGCATTCTACTTTTGTGATTTAATGTAAATGCTTCTAAGCAAGAAATATTGGCAAGATCAATCATATAACATGCTAAATGGTAACTTTTAATGTAAAATTACAAGATTGAGAATTAAAAACAATATTTTGCATATTCATAACAAGCATGATCAAACCAAGCCAAAGAAAACCATTGCCATAACTTTATGGACTGGATTCAAATTTAAGGAGGGGTTACACAATGAAATT